>OMLM01007969.1:0-16209 GCA_900302695.1 Helostoma temminkii
TATGATTAGATTTTTGTGGTTGTATGGAAAATTTGTAAAGGCTGTGACCTGCACTCCGTACGGAAGAGCTAATCAGTAATTAGAGGTTAGGTATGCTGTAACCACACCACAGTGTCATTTCCCGGCAGCCGAGGCTGTGTTGACTGACACCCTCCGGTTACAGGTCCCACTCAATCTGATGAATCAAATATGGCCGCTCATTACGTCGTACGTACACTCGTGGCATCCTCTTCCCTCGCTCTTTTCTTTAATCATGAGTGAAACAGACCTCGGCTCTCAGAACAAAGGGCTGTGTTTGTTTTTTTGCAGGCTTTTTATTTCAGGCGTGTTCCTCCTCGTGTGCATGCTGGCCTTTGATGTGTAACACACCAACGTTTGCCTCTGCCGTCCTGCTCACTGAACAAGCTGGGCCCACCACAAAAGCGTGCGGAGGGGAGGGAAGAAGAGGAATCCAAAGGACAGAAAAAATGTTTTCTTTCCGTCTCAATCACTAACAAAGTGTTTCTGTTGAATGTTTCAACCAGGACACGTTCATTTAGCACAGCTCTGGTCTGAGTTCCAATGCAATCAAGTTATGTGACAACTTTTCAGCTGATAGTGGATTGTTGCTAAGTTTAGCTCAGACCTGTTAGACCTGTAATAACAATTCTCTTTTTTTTCCTTCCCCAACTGTTGATCACAAGGAAACTGCACTCAGTACTATTGACCTGAGTTTTGTGATGTGTGTCTCCTGAACACTTCTTGCCTTTTTGTCTAGACAGATTCTAAATCATAAAAAAGTACATGATTTTTGTCACAATGAGCTACAAACATATGGCAAATAATGCTAGGAAAATGGTTAAAGGAATGGAGGGAGCTCCTTCTGTGAGATGCTGAGATAAAGACACAGAATATGACCAGACAGAAGCCGATAAGATGGTGTGACACGATGAGTCCCCCCAAACACACAGATATACACACACTTCTCCATCGTCTGCTGGATACTATGCTTGAGCTCACATGGAGAATGCCTCCGTTTCATGTATGTGTCTGTGCACAAAGCAGAGAAGGTGTGAAAAGTCTGACTCCTAATTCACCTCCCTCTGCATAGGGGTTCATTCTTCTTTCCCATCCGGCTTACTTGAAATTTAGGAGAAGGGGGAACTGAAGTGGCAACAGATGAATAAATCTGCATGTGGGTGTGTTATTGGACAGAGGACCTATCTCGGATCTATATGACATATTGAAGGCCTGTCTGTCATCCAACCACAACCCTAGATTTAATTTTGACTTCAACCGTGCTTCCTCATTTGAATTTAAAATGAAAACACATTTCGATGATAATAACAATTATTATCATTTCTCCCTGCAGCTTGTTAAGTGGTCTATGTTTTAACAGTATCTCTAAACTTGTGGAGGCTGTTTGGAATAACACGTCTTCAAAACAAACAAAACAGACTGTTATCAGGCCGAGATCAGTCAGTAGGACAGGAAAACTGATTCTTCTCTGCAGCGGCCCACAAGGGGGCAACGTTTGTGTGTGACATAGTGACCTGAGTTGTGTCCTAAATCTATACCACAGACTAGTTCTGAGCACGAAATGTGGTCTCGCTTGAAAAGTGACAGGATTAAGTAGACTCAAAAATAGCATTCTTAAAAAAAACAGTTGATTAGGTGTTTTCTTTGTTATAGGCAGTGAAAAGATTATGAATATCAACTCATTATAATAATTTTTAATTCTTATTAAAAAACTAGTACAGTGATTTCTTACTACTAAATGCTAAATAAACTGTGTGGCAGATTTAATTTTAACCAAACAAGTACTATGAGGATTGAGATACTTCATGTGTCATGTACATACTTTGTACAAATAGTATGTGCTGTGGAATGCTGATATGTTTTGTATACTTATAATCTAAATCTAATTTAAATTATAATCTAAACTTTTCCAGTGTGTCTGTGATGGTATGTAACGCAGTGCGGGGTGCTGGTTAACTATCATTACAACAGCTCTAAAGCTAAATACAGGAGACACAGGAGCAACTTTTCAGTCTCCTTTGAAGACCACAGGATTTAGGACAAAATATTCTGACTGCAGCTGAAAAACATCACTTTATTGTTTTGTTCTTAAGGCTATAACACTACAGGTGTGTGCTTAGTGTTCTTTCCACAACATAAAAATGATGTTGTGTCAGTCCTTTCCATTATGTTCAGTATCACAGTAATTATCTGTGTAGGACATTAATCAACTAAATATATATTCCACAGTATTATGGGATTGTTACAGTCGCTAAGGCAGGAGATAATTGTCTCTTTACCATTTAAGATATGTACTGTTTAATTTCTCCATATACCTGATAAACTGTATTTCTTTTTGTATGTCTCTCCTTGCTAGTAGCCAGTCTTGGTAATACCATACATGCTCTGCAAAGGCTCATAATTGCCAAGTGCTATTAGATGTCCAAATGGGATTATTTCTTCAAAAGAAACATTAGCTGCCTTTAGGAAGGAGTGTGAGGGATTGGAGCTTGCTTCTCCCCCCCTAATCTGGCAGAAGACCCCTGCAGTCACACTCCTCCACCTGGCTCCCATTACCCCTCCACAAATCCCTAATCCCTCCGTTTGTTTTCCCGGATAGAGGCCAAGAAGAATGGAGGAGAGAGCAGGCAGAGGAGGAAAGGGAAGGCAGGATTTGGGGTCATGGGTGGCGATGATGATAATAGCAATTTGACAGCTATTTGCCAGTGCTGATTTACAGCTGCTTAATCTTCATGTTAATAAGGTAATAAATGTAGTTATTGTTTACATTTACAGGGGGAAAAATGTGTGTGTTTCTCTGTCCTTGTGTGCATGTATGTGTGTGGCTGCCCTCAGCGGTCTCCTCTCTTTAATAAACATATTGTTTGTGTTTCTCCTTATTGGGAACACATTGGGCCTATATCGGGCCCTGTCGGGGCTGGGGTAGAGGGTCTGGGGCAGACCGGGGGTCCTGTTCTCCGGGGGTCTCTCTTCTCGTCCTTCCTCTCCTCTCTTCAGAAGTCCCCTCTGTTTGGGGGGCCACAAGGGGCGGCAGGGTCACCCCTTAGAAATGTCCTGCCGCGGCATGACCCCGCGCTGCCTCTATTGGGGGGTAACCCTAGTCCCCTGCTAACTGACCCCCTCCCATCCCTGCAGGGATTTAATACACACAGGCTGGATGAAATACATGTGCATATACAAAACTTTCATACCCTGGTATTGTTCTCTTTGTATTGGACTGTGAAACACGTACACATTCATACCTTTTTACTCACACTATCCCTTACAAGATAACACACACACACACACACACACACACACATATTACCAAAGAGACCAGCATACAGGTTGTGCCCCTCTCTGCCTGTGTGGCTTCAGCTTTGTTGTCTTGACGACGCCCTGTGTTTGAGATGTCCACATCTGATAGTGTTAACATGATCAAATTCAAGCTGTTAGAGTCATGTAGCTGATAGAGAGACATAAGGAAAGAGGGCAAGAGAGAGAGAGAGAGCATAATGAGCAATTAAAAGATTTTTTATAATTGTCTCTTCCTGTGCTTTATATTTACCTTCCAACTATTTCATTTAGATTATTTTAGCCATGTCTGATATTTTTATGCGCCCTCATTTTTTATCTCTCTGTCTTTTGCTCTTTTCTCAATCAGCTATATGGTTCTAACAGCTTGAATTTGATCATGTTAACACTATCAGATGTGGAGATCTCAAACACATGGACTCTATATTAGCTCATGGAGTTAACAGGCAGCAGCCGCGCTCTGACATGAGCTCATGTGTTTGGACAGATCTGCTGAAGGTTTAAGACCAGTACTGAAGCCTTATCTGATCCAAAAATAAAGTCCCGCACTAAGAATGAGAGGAAAACACACAGACAGAGTCGGCTAGTGTGAATGAATGGTCAGGAGAAGAGCGAAAGGACTGAGAGAAATGTGGCATGTGTACAAAGGAGCGAGAAAGAGGAAGAGAAAGAGTGGTCCCGGCCCTGGATGGAGACGAGCGTTAGTGGGTCCTGGGAGACACTCAAAGTTTACACTGGGTGTGTATTGGTGATGAAATCAGTGTGGGTTGCAAGTGTGGATGGATTTGAGAACAAATGTCACCACAGGCCTCAGTGTGTGTTTATGTGCATATTTGTTGTTTTAAGCTGCACAATTTTATGAATGAATGTAATATCTGCATGGCTGCATGTGATTTGTGTCTTGCATTACAAGAAATTAGTTTTAATAGCATATTCAAGTGTAGCTTTTATTGTTTTTTGTTTTGTTTTTCTTTCATGACAAACACTGGGCTCTGTTTTAGGGAGAAATTACTCATTTGTTACAGTTTTTTTGCCTTTTAGTTTTATCAAGTTTTATCACTCAATTCTAAAGGAGATTTCATTTCCATAAAGTAATAATGCTTCAACCTATGCTTCCTGTTCAATTTATTTCAAATCCCTTCAGGCTTTGAACAACTAACTCCAACTGTTTTCAATATTTCACCCAAGTTCTTTCAGCACTTCCATGTTAACTACAATACCAACAGTCACTAAATGCATTTCAAATTTCACTACCTCTTCTTTCACTTTTTCATATCATTGATACGGTTTTTTAATTGTGTGCACAGTTTATAAACACTTTGATTTTCAGTGTTTATATTTTCTTCCATGTTTTGCTGCCAATTCAGCAGTATTTTACCTTTTTCAGAAATTTACTTCCAGTATTTTTTCCTTAGTTGTTGCATTTTCTGATTAGACTAGGGAAGTCAACATTTCAAACAAAATACATTACATTACTTGCATATCAAGAAAGGGAATGTTAAGAAAGGGAAATGTATTTATTAATACATGCATATTTAATACTTTACCAAGCTGTGTCATCTTGTGATTTTGAAAAACACACTGAAGACAATTTCTTTAACTACCTTCAACTTCTATCCAGCTTCTCACATCGATTACATTTGATTTTTGCACATCTGTCTGTCTATTGTTGTTCCATTCATACAGCATATATAGACAGCATACATCAGTACCAGATCTGAATGGTTAGAGCTTGCCAAGGCTTTGGTGCCCAGCGTGATGTTGCTTCCTGCAGGAAGAGGGAGAGCAGAGGAAAGGCAAAACAGGACATCTTCAGATGTGTCAGGGGAGCAGCCCTCTACTCTCTGCCCTCAGGGGAAAACGCACCAGAGGAAACAGCTCTCTAACTCCTTTTATCTCCCCTTTTCTGCCTTCGCCGTGCTCGTCTCTCCCTGGGGTGTGCTCTCCCTTCTAGTTCTTGTATTTTCCTCAGCATCTAAATCAAACAATGATGCATGTCACCTTTCATGATCTTAAGTTGTGACTTTGCCACTGTAGTTTGTTATGGAAACGGTACCTAATGACAAGAATATTTTTTTCTACCATAATAAACAGCACTTTTACAGTTGCAAGATGCAGCACATAAAACCAGGCAAATATGGTCTCATTAATAGTTTTGACATGTTGATATAAATTAATTAGAACACTTTTTTAAAAAGTTTTCTTTCTTTTTTTTGCCAGTAGCACTTGTTTGGAAACAATATGATTTACATAAGAGCACACTTTCTATTTTCAATAACAAGTAATTTTAAGAATCCTTTGTCACATTTTTATCAACCATCTCATGTTGTACTTAACTTTTTATTTTATTATAATTATATTGTATTCTATAAAGATAAATTTAATTCAACTTCATCTAACTACAAAGACAGCATTCTTACTTCTCACTCCATGTGCATTGGCATGACACGGATTGTACATTTTCTCTTTTGGTTTGTGTTGAATTTTCTTGATCTAAAAAAAGCTGCATGTATGTAAAATCTGTAACTATAGATTCTTGACTGATGCTATTAACCCTGATCCACATGCATTGGATAACAGAGTGTGCAACAGAGTAGAGATACAGATACATCTTCTGGAATCATGAACTGCATGGATAAATGTTTCTTTTATCAATTTTTCACTTTTCACATTTTCCAGCAGTAATTGGATAATTATGATTTTTCATAGTGGAGCATGAGGATATTCTGCTGTTTTCAGGAGGGAACAGTAACCATAAACTCTCTCTTCACCCTCTGCTCCCAGCTAGCCCACTCTTTAACCATTGTCAGTGTTACCACAGCCACTGTATGTACTATTTGTGAGTGTGTGCATTCATGTTTTTTTTAAAGTCAGTGATTTGGTGCCTTTGTGCCTCCGCGCTCCATTGCATGGTTTTCCTGTTTGTTAATGTGGTCATGATGGAAGCAACAGAGTTGGAATAGGGGGGGTTGTGTGGTGTACTGTGTGCAGACAGATCCTACTGAGAATGATGCTCCGTAGGCCAAGCACAGTGTGTTTTAGTGGTGTGTGTGTGGCTTCAGGATCTAATCATCAAATTATAATTCAATGGAACCATTTGAAGTCACCAATGGTGGTCTTGATCATCATCATTACTGAAAACATCATAGCCTGAAACCGACTGATGGTAAAATCCAATATGCAAAGTCCCTGGTTAGTTTTCTTTTGGTACTCCAAGTATTTGGTTTGTTTGTGGTCAGTTAATCAAATGAGTTGTATTTCATACCTGACTTTCACTTTTCTACACCCACATTCTTAGGCCAAAAAATTTGCTTAGTGAATATACTTGCTCAAAATAATTTAAAATCTTGTTTTAGACTGCATCAATTTTAGCCATAGGTGTAGCTAATAAATGAAAATAAATTACATTGTTTCATTATGTCTGTAACACACGTACTGTCGCATTAACCACCACTTTTGTTCCTCTTTCTATTTTAAGAGCATTGTGTACATGCTGCAGCACATCAAGCTGCAATGCATGAGAGACATCTCTTACAGCAGTTTCTGTTTCACCAATAAGTAAGATTGTCATTAGCAAAGCAGCACAAAATGGACTCTAAGCTATACTCTTAATGAATAATGAAGAGATATGAAGATAAAGGAACAACACGTGAACACTATAGAACACTGATGAGAGAGAAACATGGAGAAAGACTATCGTAGACAGCTGGTGTTCAATGGAGACTGTCTGGCTTCCCGCTGCTCTTCTTTCCATGTGGCGATTAGATAACATCTCTTACCTTATTCACTGCAACCCACATGCACTCTGCTCTATTGTACACAGGTAGGTTGGCATGTTAGAGAAGAGAAGAATAACCTTGCCTGGTTGTCCTGACAACACTGAGGTTCAAAATAAGGCTGCAGAGTGCAAGAAAGAGAAACAGAAAGAGGAACATGTTGAGTATTCTGCAACAGTATGTGTTCAAAAACAGACCTGGATTGGTCATTTAAATCACTATAAGTGTTTATTTTGCAAAATAAAAAAAGTTATAATTTTGAGTAGAGTAATTCAGTGAAACAAGGCATAAAAGTAGTTTTTATAATAAGCTTCCCATAGAAAAGAACCACATTTATAGGTAACACTCCCACCATGTCTGATATCATTCCTCACTAGCAAAACACACAGACCACCAAAGCAGAGTAGCAACCCTACCACAGTATGTGCAGCATATCTCTACTGTTCTGCACCATTAACACACTGTTCTGACGTGCAGCTCAAATGTAAAGGTCGCTTTGTTTACTTCTGATTCCTCTCCATCTTTCAACTGCAGAGTCTCCTCACCAATCTCGTGTGAAGAAGACGATGTGTAGTGCATATGCATGCTCACATAAGCATGTTCGTGCAGCTAGTTGTGCACAAAATGAGAGTATGCGAGTGGTTAACAATGTTCTCCTCCTGTTTCTTGTCAGGTCGACACTTTGATCTGTCTTCAGGGTGTCAGCTGGCAGTCATGTTTGTTTGCCCAGTGAGATAGGCTACCTGTGTAATTACCTCTAACGAAGTGACTTGTTTTGATTTGGGCTGAAATCTAATCCCCAGCCGGGATGAAGATGTGGAAATGGGTTTGAGGTTACTTGGGGATTTTGGCGTGTGAGTTGGTCTGTGGCTGTGACTAGTTGATATCTTTCATGGGTGAAAAGGTTTGGCTAGTGAGTATGAAGGAAGTTTATACTGAGATGAGGAAGACTTTGGCTTAGTGTGAGTTATTCACATCCACCGAGAGCTTTTATTATCACCAGCTCACTTGTTTCTTCTCTTCTCTCTTATCTCATTCTCTTAGCGTCTCACATAAACGCGCAGTGTATGCAAACACAAAAAAATGACTAAGAGGTTCTCTCTCAGCTTGAATGCACATACAGAACACACAAACTCCTGCCCCTGTGAATCATTTAAAGTCTGGCAGCCATTCAAGAAAACCTCAAAGCGAATCCTGTTGGCAGGAGGCTGCAGCACTTCACCTCTCAGTAAAGGTTAGTGGGAACACAGTGTGGCTCTCCTTGGCTCAGTCCTCTATTTTCACCTCCCTCTCTACTTTGATTAATCATTTTCTATTAGTCTTTTCTTCTACCTTCATCATGTTACTTTTCTGTTACTCCACTTACAGAAATATTTACTTTGATTTCTCCATTTACACCAGCAATTACCACTTCATCCACATATTTTTCAGTTTTTGCTTTTGTTTACCTATTATTAAGCCTTAAAAAGTGGGCAGTAATAAACACTCAAAATAAAGTGTTTTAAAGTTGTTTATAGATTCAGGGCTCCATTGTTTTTTGATGGATTATGTTCATGTCACAGGAGATACTGTGGAAGACTGTAGAGCTTCCCATAGGTTTCCTGCAGCCGATAAGATACCTCCAAACACATCACTCTCCACAGTGCAGCTAATGAAATCTGGTGGAAGGGGGAGACATGAGTTAGAGGTGGGGGGTATACTCATACAATAACCTGAGTGTTTGAAGGAGAAGGGATGGACTGTACAAAAAACGGAAGAGTCTGTCACACAACACCCACGGAGCATCCCTTTTTTAAAAACATTTTTTCCTTATGGCGGCACATACATTTACACACCTCAAAAGTAAGACCATGTGTGCATGTGTATTTACGTGTGTGTGTGTAGCCCCCTATCCTCATCACTCCCCAGACCTTAATCCATGCAGGCGGGCATGTAAAGAGGATGTGGGGAATCTGGTGGTCAGTGTTTATTTGCTCTCTCTTTCTGAGAGGAACAAGAACCATGTCAGAGACACTGTGTGAGGGTGGAAGGTACATCCTTGTTGTATCTGTTCACCTCTACCCTGGATTTCCCATCTCCATCTTGCACCTCACAGGGATTCAACCCAGCAAAGATTAATTCTTCTTGATGTTTAATCACGAAGACAAGCTAGATGCAAATGAACCAGAAACTACACAGTGAAATCAAATAGGGACAAATAATAATATGGCTGACTGCACTGAGCAGATGCACGAGTGTTTATGGATGAGACATTTTACATAATTATGTGTTACTTGCAATTAATACAATAACTGCTTATGAGGCTGCTTATAAATTAATGAGCTATATGCTCATTTTCTCAGCCATATTCATTCTATTTAGCTGTTGAGGTGAAGTCACATCAAAGAAGGTTCCACTTTATTATCCACAATAGTATAGTATTTTTCTGTTATTTAATATAATTCAGATAATAAACATTCAGATGGAGCATTAAATCTTTGCAAAATAAGCCAATGTAGAAAGAAAAATAAACCAATTTAGGGCGTAATTATAACTATAATTGACTGAAATACTTAAAATGCTTTGTACCATCAGCACAACCAGCAATAGGCCTATTATGATCATTATCAGTGTCCTGTTGTTTCCTAATGTACTACATGTGGTACAATGTGACATTATATTTTACACAAGAACACCTTTATCCATTATTATTATTATTATTATTACTATTATTATTATTATTATTTTTACATTGTTGGTTATGATTTTTTTTCTCATTTATTAACATTCCCTAGCGCCTTGCTCCCAGAGCCTGAGTGAAGCCTCTGTAAACCGGGTCGCTGTACTCCGGTCCCGACCTGACCCAGAGGATCCGTCCGCCGCATTCCACCCGCACGCGCTATCATAAACATCCTAGTCCCAGACCCACGAGGGCAGGAAGTGCGCGAGGACAGGAATTCCACTCTTTCAAATTACATTAGGGCCCGTTACAATGATGGCTCTTCAGTGTACTGTAGGCCCACCACAGGCACACTGGGAAATAAGATAGTGGGGTCTGTGTCAAATAAAAGGTTCAGTATAATGGAAGAAAACGGCAGCAACACTTGTTTAGACATTTATAGCTCAGTGTCTGCATTTAACCTAGTAATCGACCTAATTATATATTAAGTTCACTAACACTACTAAATGGATTATCATCTGGATTATTAGTAATGAATTAGGCAACACGTCATGTTTCCCATCACTAGATGCTGTTGCTGTTATTTAGGTTTTAAGAATTAACAGAGCAGCCTGTGAATGTGGCAATTCTCATCTTTAACATAGACTTTTAAATTAGACTTGTTTTCACATGCTAATGATACAAACACGCTGCCAATGTAGCATATTAATGCGTTAATTAATGTTTCATCTCATTCTCTCTTATTTATTCTAGAGTTGTTGGGAATCAAGTGATAAGTTAAAATTTTATTTATTTATCTATATTTATCAAAGGGAAACATTGAGGGAAACAGTGGCTGTACTTGGTGTAATAGTCCTTTTAGTAATTTGAGTTCGCTGCTTCACTCACCTCAAGTACAACACATGCAGTCAAGCCAAATTCATTTAACACAAAACGCACGCTCTCATTTCTGGGCATAAATGCGTTGTATATTTTTGCGAGTGCCAACACGTAAACATGTGACAATGCAGATTTGATCGACACAAATATTAGAAGCGCCAAAAATAATCTCCAGACTCAGAGCAAATTTTTATCTTATATCACACTGGTGGAATGAGCAAGGTAACCACATCAATCATTGTGTTTTTGCATTTACTTTATTTTAATCATCATCGTGTTATTGCGCATGGATTTCCCAGACTGTGCCATCAAACTGACATTCCTCAGCACCTCAGCGAAGCCTACAAGCAGTTCAAGTTTCAGGCTCCTTGTTTTGTTTACGGGTTGTCGACCTGATAGTTTACAGCCTTGTTGTGACGTGACTCGCGTGACTTCGGCAGCTCAGACCCGGGAAAGTAACAGCTAAATGATAAATTATAAAAGCATCAGTTGCTTTACCTAAAGGCCACTTGTCAGGTGAGTTTGCTCGCAATATATGCTCAAAATATTGTAGTCCAATATTTAAAGTTTATAATTAGTTATAAACTGTATTATAAGTCATTTTTATAACCTAATGATGTAGCTTAAAATGTTCGGGTGACAACTAAAATGAAAACATGTTCACAGAGTAACATGAATCTAAAATATCTGGTGGAAGCCAATAACCTATTTTGGAATAATACTCAAAGCGTTATAGGCTATTTCCAGTGAAATAATAATGACATACTTTACTGAGGGAAAATAACCAGGAAATTCTGGCTACATCTTAAAATGTAGCATTTTAGCTCATTAATAGAGTAACTTAGGGATGTTTAATGAACGGAGGTAACCAGGGGATTTTAGAGGGGTTAGGGTGTCCTCTGCAAAACTAGAAAAACATTCGCCTGTAATTACGAGTTGATGTTTTAAGTGTTTTTTGTTATTATTAATTTCAGCTGAAATAAACAATTTGACTTTTTGTTTATTATATTTATTTGCTCTATCAGTTCAATTCAAATGAACTGCAACAATAATAATGTAAACACACCCAATTCTAAACAAATTCTAAGATGCATTTCCTCAAATGTGATTGTTGTGCTTTTATGTTGTTTGAGTGCAGAGCAGAGGAAGAGGAGAAGACCACAGACTTTCTCTGGGACAATCAAAGAAGACTAAACAAATCTCGAAATCTTGAGGTAAACCTAAATATATAGCGGGTTAGGACAAAGGCCAGTAGCCTTTTTTGTGTTTTCTACTTTATTTTGACAGTCTTAAAAACCACAACACAATTTTTCGGTTGGTCGGCGTGTTTCATTTAAATGAACAATAAATGCCTTAATTTAAACATAAATTTAATAAAAATAAAAACAAAATAAGAATAAACGAGTTACATATTCTTTACAGGATACCAGTCCTTGTTCATACTGGCGTCCTGGCACAAACAATGTCATTAATTTAAACATTTTCTTAGCCTATATAATTAGAGCAGCTATTCTGTCATTTTATTAATCTGCAAATTTATAAGTGTAGACGTAAACCTGTGTTATTCGATAGCTGAGTTAATTAAGACACTGAATGATGTAATGTTTTAAACAGGACAAACACAAAGCTAAGGCGTAATGGTGTTATTGAGATTATCGGGAAACGCTCTCCGTCTTAAACATGTGAAAAGACATTCAAACAACCAACAACATCGCGCTGTAACGCTTGAAACTGCGAGTCTGTGGTAATTGCACGTTGAGAGATGGTTGGCTCTCATAGCGGTTCAGCTGCTGCGACCAGGCTGCAGACTGGGTGCAGGGTGATGACACACATGCCAATGCTGTTCCACCTGCACAGACTCCCAGAGCACGGAAATACACTCCCAGAGAAAGCCGAAGGGACCCTCATGGGTGGCCAGAGAAATGTACACCTCTTCATGCACTTCCCTCTCAATGTGAGCTAATTAAGCAGAATTATCTGTTCAGATTTTCTTAGAGCTGTGACCACGTAGCCGTTTGCAAATGAGCACGTCTTCGGTTCATGTATATTTTATTTGGTTATAGTTTGACTAAAGTTTTGCATGGATTTAGTTGAAACAGTTGTTTGTTCTATAGTCCTTATACCAGCATTAAAAATGATTTGGACATATTACTGCTGTATATATATATATCACAAATTCCTGTTATAATTCTAATCCAAACAGCAAAACTAAAGAAATGTTAAATAGTCCTTCGTGCCACTGATTTCATGTCTATTGGGGAATCGTGCAAAAAAGAAATCGGGTGTGTGTTTTAACACATTTGCAAATATGATTTGCAAAACGTGTTTTCTACATGTAATTGTCTCTTATTAAACCGTTTAATGGATGTTTAATGTCCGCAATGTGCTATTTTGACCGGGCTATAAACCAGAATTTCTTATTAGGAAAAACTAATAACTTTTTCATTCACTGTAACCGCCGGAGGCGGAACTCAAATGCGCACAAATCAGGAAGCACTACGTCGCTCCGCGGTGCGCCTTGGAGCGAAAGCAGCCTGTCAGTGGAGTTTTAAAAAAAGGAGGAAAGGGATGGGCTTACTGACTCGCAAAAAACGACTTAGGTCGAGCCTGCACCAGAAACCAGTTTAGAAAAACTCCTAGTGAAGAGAGAAGAGGTATCGGCGTGTGTCTGCTACCGAGCTGCAAAATATAAAGATTTCTCTGTGCGCACCTTTCAGTTTCCGGCTCATCCTGAGGTTCGGCTACACACCATTTTGTTCACCGGGGCTGCAAGCGCCGCTGAAAGTTTGCTTTGTTGGGATTTGGACTTGACTTGTTTTGTTTTGGTGTGTGCAATGATGGCCACTTACCAAAACCCGGAGGATGACGCAATGGCCTTAATGATCCACGACACCAATACCAACAAGGAGAAAGAGCGACCAAAAGAGGAGCCGGTCCAGGACAAAGTCTCGGAAAAGCCAGATCCCTCTCAGAAACCACCGTACTCCTATGTCGCCCTCATCGCTATGGCCATACGAGAGAGCTCCGAGAAGCGCCTCACTCTGTCCGGTATTTACCAGTATATAATCAGCAAATTTCCCTTCTATGAGAAAAATAAAAAAGGCTGGCAGAACAGTATCAGACACAACTTGAGTCTCAACGAATGCTTCATTAAGGTTCCCCGTGAGGGTGGCGGGGAGAGAAAGGGGAACTATTGGACACTGGACCCAGCCTGTGAGGACATGTTTGAAAAGGGAAACTACAGGAGACGCCGCAGGATGAAGCGGCCGTTCAGACCCCCACCGACACATTTCCAGCCAGGGAAGTCCTTGTTCGGAGGGGACGGCTACGGCTACCTGTCCCCACCCAAGTACCTGCAGTCTAGCTTCATGAACAACTCTTGGTCGCTAGGCCAACCGCCCACTCCGATGTCCTACACGTCCTGTCAGATGGCCAGTGGCAATGTGAGTCCAGTGAACGTAAAGGGGCTATCAGCCCCCTCGTCTTACAACCCCTACTCTCGGGTGCAGAGCATGGCGCTTCCGAGCATGGTGAACTCTTATAACGGCATGAGTCACCATCACCATCCCGCGCATCCTCACCATGCCCAGCAGCTGAGCCCGGCCACCGCGGCACCTCCTCCGGTCTCCTCCAGTAACGGAGCCGGGCTTCAGTTCGCTTGCTCCCGCCAGCCCACAGAGCTATCCATGATGCACTGCTCTTACTGGGAACACGAGACCAAACACTCGGCGTTACACACGAGGATTGATATTTAGAGTTTACCAAATGGTGTGTGTCAAATGAGGACTCAGAGTGAGACTTAATTCCTGTGATTTCAAAACAACCAAGAGTATTTTGAAGAGACAAATCCGCGACGAGCTTTTTGGGTCCAGCTGACATCCATAAATGCAGAAGCGTTGTTGACAAGTTTTACAAAATGGAAACGGGAGGTGAAGAAGTCATCAGGACACAACAGGTAGCACAAGCTGTGGGAACCATTTTGTGCGCCTGTATTTCACTTGGACTGATTGCAGTCCAGATCGTGCCTATGAAAAACATCACTTTCACGGGGATAGACATTGCAGACAATGCCTTAGCTGTGTGTTATTGGTATGCGTAAGGATTTCTCTCATCTTTACGCACGGCTTATCCTAACTGTTGCCATATGAAACGTGAAAATAAGATGTCCTAATTAAGTCAATGCTTTAATATGTAATTGAATCAGAGCTCGTTTTGGCCTTCCTGGTAACCGAGCTAGGCCTGCGTGGCGAAACTTCCCCCCTGTCACGGTTATGAACCTTTACAGTTAAAAAGAGGAAAGAGTGGGTAGAAACACCAGACTGCCGAAAATACAAATCAGGGTTTTTCATATTTCTTGATGCCATATGTATGTATGATGTAATTTGCAATATGACGCCAGTCAGTGCCAGGTTTTGTTAATCTTTCTAATTATTATTTTTATAAACGTGATTAGCTATATTGTCTCATTCATGTTGGGGCCATATTTCATTTTAATTAGCACTTTTCCCTCTTTTCTAGGTTTGTGAATTTCTTAATAAACTTGCATTTCATAAGTAATACAGTGGTCATGAAGTAATCTCTTCTTTACTTTAGATTGTGACAACCACTGTTGGCACTAGACAAACAGCAATAAACAACATAGGGAAGGTAAAACCATCAGAAATGTACTATTTTCTTACCATGCAATATTTATTTTAATGCCAAGGATCCAATAATCTCAGGTCAACAACTGCGCGGGTTTTGATGAGGTTTGGGTTTGTATTTATTTCACCGTTTGCTGCGTAAAATTGTCTGATACTCTGACGCGGTGTCAAAAATGTCAAATTAATCTATCAGTTAATGATAAATTAAAATGTTTAAATGTTTTAAATTTAGTTAATAGTTATTAAAATAAGTTATCCTGGTAGTGTGGCAATAAAAGTAATAAAACAATACTACTGCTAAAAATACTACTACTACTACTACTACAATAAAAACAACAAAACAACAACAACAACAACATAATAATAATAATAATAACAATAATAATAATAATAATAATAATAATAATATAATTTTGTGCAGGTATTTACTGTATAACTGCTGCAGCAAAAATCCATTATGCATCATCGCTATGTATTTCGTGTTCTCCTATTAAACTATACCATAAGGTACTTTTTCTGTACAATACTTTAATAATATTTTATTTATTGATATTGATTTTATTTACTATAATTCACTATTAATGCTGTGATACTATCTATAGGACGCATCAATTTTGACGGCTCAATTCCAATCACGGCAAAAGAAAAAAAAAGCATTAAATGAGATTAAACGCAAAGTTTTCCAGCCTCGGTTTGATGTGTCCTTTACGTTGGATTTGACCGAGAACTTGTGAGTTTATATCACAACAATAGTTTTCGTTATCATAGTCTAGTTGCCAGTGCAGTTACATTGAAAACATTTTCCTGAGTGTAGATGCTAATATCAGTGCAGCAACAAAAAGTAATGGCAATGCAGTTAGGTTACTTATTGACTATATAATTAACTAAATAAAAATAAATCATACTGAAAATAAGGCCAAGAAAGACAGGGAGTGGAATA
>OMLM01007970.1:0-15649 GCA_900302695.1 Helostoma temminkii
ATCTAACCCCTGTGTGCCACATAATTCCATCATTATTTAAAAACAATGAAAAATACAATAAACCACACACTGGTTGACATGTTCCTTTACTGCCACATGAACACACACATAGGTGTTTGTTTTAACAAACTGCTGCCACAAATCCTCACCAGAGCTGGATTTTTTGTCTAAGGTACCCCCCACTGCCTCTTCCCTGCTGGTTCATGTGAAGTGGACACATAAGACAGTGGTCCTGTTTTTCAGCAGGTTTGTAATACTGCGACTTAGAGTGGTGCAAACAGGACATTTCAGATTTTTATAGCCAGTGCTTTTGTTTCGGCTTCTTTTGCCTTGGTGCTCATGTGTTACACCTAAGTCAGATTAATAGTAACTCTGTTATATGCTGCTTCTTTTTTTTTGTTGTTATTCACCAAATTTATTTTAAAATATAAAATAAAAAAAGTTTTGATCACATTTTTCAGAACACAGACAAAATAAAAATTATTGCAGTGAATTCCCAAAAGCAAATCATATAATAACAGAAAATGGCTATGTGGCATACTGTAAATAAATAATGGAATAAATAATGGATTGAAGATACATTATATGAAGCTATTATGTTTCCTGGTTAGCTGAGATACTGTACTCAGTGATACCTGCATTAGTTTCCCCTGATGTAAACACATCCTTGTTGGTGAATTCAAATTTAAACTCACTTTATTCATTGCATAAAAACTAGCTAGATATGACCAGAGTGCTTTACATATTACAGACATAATATATGCAAAATGAGAAAAATCTTAAAACTAAATATAAAATAGAAATAAAACAAGTGGGATAATAATACACAAACAAGTATTAAATATTAAAATAGTAAGAACACTAAGTACAACAAAAAGCCCCTGAAAACATGTACATGTCGGGATATTTCTTACAAGTGTCAATAGAGGGAGAACAGCTGACTGACAAAAGGATTCTTTGCAGCAGTGACTTCTCGCTTATCAGCTCAATCATGGAGTAGCAGCTGTTGTGAGGATCTAAGGGGCCTCGAGGAAAAGTAGGGACAGAGTTCTGTAATGTGCTGAGGTGCTAACCCATGCATGGTTTAATAAACAAATAAAAAACAACCTTAAAATCAATTCTGGCTTAAACAGGGATGCTTGTGCTGTGTTTTTTTTGATGCCACCCAGGAGTCTTTCAGTAACATTCTGTACTAACAGAAGATGAGATCGTGAGGACTGACCAACTCCTGCGTGTAGCAAGTAGTAATAATCCAGTCTACAGGAGATTAATGCAGTGGTGGCAGTTTGAAAATCACTGAGAGAGAGAATTCACTCCACTGCAGAAAATGGGTAATAACCCTCACAATACACTGACTGTTTTTGTTTTACTAATACATGCAAATATAGCATATGCTTGTTTTTAAAGACCCAGTGGGTTTGGGACTCCTATACCTAAGAATCAGATAATTAACTCGTGATTAAAAAAGAAGGTGAATTCCAACTTTTTTTGCAGGAGATTGGAATATATACAATGTACTGAGGTTCACCAATTAGAATTAGAAAATGCCTCTGTGGATTGTTAAAGGACATCATAGGATCTTGCATTTAGAAAATAGAATTCAGGTTGTCACCAAAGTGCTTCTCAGTGCTTCTACCTGTAGTACAAATACAACTTCAATCTGTCTGAGTGGTCTGCATGTTGGAGTCTATTATTAGGATGGTGGGGAGTCTTAAGGCAAACAGGAAATTACATGCAAGGGAGCACAAATGAAGGGGCTGGGGGCTAGAACAGAAAAGCTCAGTAGGTTTGATCGGCACTGCAGCGGCTTACTGTAGGAATGTTAATCTTCCTAATGTAATACAGTTGGAGGAAGAGCAGGGCCACAGGCTGAACTGGGCCTTCAGGGCACAAAGAGCAAGAGAAGAGAGAAGGCAGAAAGTGAAAGAAGAGAAAGAAAAGAATGTGAAAGTAGAGTAAAATATAGAAAATGTGGAGATGAAAAGGAGAAAGGCTGAGAAAGAAAGAAAGTAAACAAGAGAAACTCTGTGTTTGTGTGTGTGTGTGTGTGTCTCATTTCCCTCAAAAGTCCCACTGTCTGGAGTTTTAAATGAGTCCCTCTCCAGGTACACCACCACCACCACTGTGTATGTTCATGGTCCAAACACCCTCAGGAAAATGAAGTACACTAAACACACCCACCATTGTCTCTATTGTGATTCCACATTAGCTTCAAACAAGTATGTTGCTTTGTTGGGAAATCAAAAGTGGTTCAAAATCAGGTGTGTTCAAAGCATTTGTTCACCCAAATTACAAAAATATATGTCTTCACTTCTAGTGGTACTTATTCATACAGATGGTTCCATTAAGCCAGTACAATGGCAATTTGTAGCAGTCACAGCACTGAAAAGCAAAGTTCAGTGTTTTGTGAAATGTGATTGTTGTGTTTCTTCTCAAGAAGGAAATTAGAAGATTCATATAAATCCTGTTAAGTCCACAGCAACAACTTGCTCAGCATAAGTTTCAATTTCAAAAAGACACTTTACATTGTAATGTCACTAATAGCACTATACAGACAAGCCCAACAAATGGAGCAGCTCTAGGTGACAGTGCAGAGGAAAAACACCCTCTAAAGAAAGAAAGCTTCAGCAGAACCAGGCTCAGGGTGGGCGCTTTGCCTCGACCGCTCAGACTGAGTCAAAAGTAGAGTAAGAAAAGAACAAGAACAAGCAAAAGATGGAGATCAAAATCTTAGATCAGCCATGGTCTGTCCCTCTCATCCTCTGTATAGAGACAATTCTTCTGTTTATCAAGTTATAACACCTTTAAATGTTCATGTTATTGATCATTCAAAACTTTTTAGGGCTTACGCTTTGGTTGAAGTTGAAACACTGAACTGGTTGGTTACAAGGACACCTGCTGAAAGCTACAGAGAAAGAGACGGAGAGGAAGAAGCACAGCTAGGGAGGAGAAGTTAATAACATGTAGTGGTGACAAGAGAAGTGTGTATGATAGATTTAGACTGAAGGTCTGAAACAGGAAAACAGACTGGGGGTCCAGTATGTATCACAGCACTGTAACGTGAAGCACTGGCTGACAGAATATAGCTTCATGTTGCTCAGAGTCTGCCCGTAAATATCAGTCTTTTTGAAAGCAGACCTTTTAATTGTGGCCACATTCAGTATCTTCTGTTTCAGTACAGATAAAAAAAAGGCTTTGTCCTGGATCAAACCCCAAACAAGATATGGTTAGTACGTCCCACAAGGTGTGTACTCACTGGCTGCGAGCTTCAGGGCACAGCTCATTGTGTAGCTTCTCACATCTGCTCTGAGGTAAAGCTCATTGTGCATGCTACGGTTAGACTGATAGTTACCTGAAAGATTTTCATATTAGAATGATATACTGTACACCATATAATTAAGTGGTTAATTATAGTTGGTAATAATAAGCAAGTCGTGTCATGAACATGTGTGTAAGCAGACCTTGAGCTTTTGTCAGCCTTGTTTGCTTTTTGTTCTAAATGAATCATGAAAAGCAAAAAACCACCAGAAAACACAGGTGCACTCAAATCAGTTTGAGTCAGTGATTTCTAATGCACACTGCAGATAAACTGTGTTATTCTGCTGAATCAAGTGTCACATCAGACTCACTGCTATAACAGTATGTGCCTTCCTGTTCTGTCACATCTGTCTGTGGACTGGCTACTCAACTGGCTTTAGTGTGTCAAGCTGGTGGTATTTAACCTACAAAGGTCTGGCTCAAAAATCAAAGATGCTAAGTCACAAAGATTAAGGAAAAATAACAACCAAAGCATTACTTTTAAAGACTTTATATATCTGTCTAGAGAATTGTCACATATCACTAGTATTATGCTTGTCTTAACAAATGGCATTCTAATGAGGATGGGGAGGGTCAGACTATCTATTCAAATCAGTCTGGACTGTCATAATAGAGCCAACTTTTACCTTCTACACATCCTTCAAGTTTGCTAATTGCAAACTAATTGACTGAGAGTATTGCTTGGATTGAAGCAACAGCTTGTGTATCAGGGAAAGTAAAACTATAGTGCTGTGGTACATAGATAAGGGACACACTTGGCGTATGCTTCTGTCAAGATAGAACAGGTCAGACGAGCCACTGTTGATCACACTGTTCATTTGTGGGTTCATTTTTTCAGTTTTGTTACATTGCAGCCTGATACTACAATCTTTCAAATTCATCTACAATCAGTTCCTCATTATGTCAAAGTGAAACAGAATTTTATAAATTTCAATTTTGATTTTTTTTAATGAAAACTCACATTGTACATAGTATTCTGACCCTTTGCAACAACATATTCATTGGGTCTGTAGAGCTCCTGTGTGGAGAAGGACACCCATCACTGCAGCATCCACTGATCCTGCTCCAGACAAAACGTTTAGAGATGAGGCCAAACAGTTCAGTCTTGGTTTCAGGCCAGATGTGTGCCTTGCAATAATCCTGCCTCTGAGCTCTGCAGGCAGTTACTTTGACCTCATGGCTTTTGCTGTAGCACAGCATGTATTGTCAGCTGTGAGACCTTCTGTAAAGAGGTTTGTGCTTTTCCAAATCCTGTCCAGTCAGTTGAATTTACCACAGATGGAATCCAAGGTAGAAGAAACATCTCAGCAACGATAAATAGAAATGAGAGCAATCTGAGCTACATGTTGCAGCAAAGTGTCTAATGTGATATTTCAGTTTTTCACTTTTAATAAATATACATTTCCAATTTGCCAACATGACAAAGTAACTGTAGATTAATGAGAAAATCAAGCATTTAAAAGATTAGATTATCAGGCTGCAATAAAACAAAAGTGAAAAAATGAATAAGGTTTGAAAACTTTGTGTGTGTAACAGGCAGTGAAGACGGCAGGAACTGTTCCAGTGTGTGAGCTCGCGTCGTGGTCCATGTTTTATAATGCTGCTGTTTTTTTATCTTTTCTGTCTCATGTCTATTTAAATGTTTTTACCTTAATGTTCTAATGTACCAACAATGACTTTGTTCATATCCTCACATCAATGAAAGTTTTTGTTAAATCAGTGCTCATTAACTCCTGAGTTTTATCCCACTTTAAATAGGCTGAGCAAACAGCTCATAAAAAGTATCACCAAAAGTCACTTTGTTTAGTTAATAACTTTGAATAGCTTGTATCAGCCAGGTCTAATTTTTTCTAATCCTCTACCAGGAACAAACAGTAAGAAGAGTCTGCTGAATGGCTCCATCTCTTTGTCTTTTCAACAGTAATTACCATGAAGGTGTTTCCTGCATGAGTCTTAATTAGATTTATCAAATTCCTCGCTTTCATTTTGTCCACCTATCACATCCCACATCTCTGTGGAATAATAAAACGCAAATAGACTTCCTCAAACTAGAGCCAGACACTTTATGGAACCAGCAGATTTAACAGCTAAGATCAGTACGAATGAACTAAAGTGATCAAGAATGGATGTGTAACAGCTACCAGATTTTAATTAATTTAACATTGTGCCTGATCAGTGATGGGTCATCATGTTTATATGTAAAGTCATGAAGTGAAGTTGCAGTGACAGCTACCTATCACAGGGCTATCATATAGATCAATTAGAATTTAGAGTATAGAGTGAGAGGGAGTTTGTCTGCCTGGAAACTCATGGATATCAATCTCATTAAGTGGTATGAGTGCTAAATAAGGAGCTGAAGTCTGAATGTGGTTAATTTGGCTTAGATTCCTGATTCTGCGTGATTCTTTCCAGTGGAGCAACACACCAGCTAACACCTTTAAAGCTAACTAAGTTAAAATGAGTTGAGATGAAAATACACAGTGTTTAGTTTAGGGTGAGCTATGTGATGTTGCTGCCAGGCGTGTTGCTAGAACACAAATTGTGTATCTGCAAATTACAGTATATAGTTATTTTAGGAAATTACTGGGCCATTTAAAAATGTATTTCTTATACTATAATGTGTAGATACACAAAGGTGATACATTAAAGGAAAAACCACAGCAACCCACTAGCTTAAATGGCTTCAGTTCAGATTCAGTTCAGAAGCTAATTAATATTCTTGAACTGCTACTGGAGCATCACTCCAGTCCAGTTCTACAGTTCATTGGGCTTTTAAAACATATTTCCTCAATTGGCTTGTTGATGATGGTGGTGTAGAGAATATTTTGCTTTAGCTTCTAATAAATAATAAGAAATAATAAAGTGTTCCTTATGTAGTAATCTTATTTTCACTTTAGGAACAGGAAAACTGCACATTGTCCTTATATTATGTATTTACTATGGGACATATTTTTAAAAGAATCCTACCATCCAATATTTAACTTATTCCTAAGAAGTGCTGCATTTATTTTAGTAGCTAAACAAAAACCTGGAAAAGAAAGAAAGTAATAGAAAATCACTAAAAACTGCATCAATGAAAATATGAAAACAGAAAAAAGTATGTTCATTCAAATGTTTCTACTTCTTATTCCTTCATTTGTTCTTGATTCTTCCCTCTCTATTCTCTGAGGTAATCGTTAGAACATACTTTGGTTCTGTGTTTTTCTCCACACCACGGTCTGTGCTCTCTCTTTGCTTGCTATAGTTTTGTAGTGTGAGTAAACATCAGGGACTGGCCCACATCTTCCCTCCGGTGGAATATTGATTCTTTAGTGTGGTGTGGCTGGAGAAGAGCACATACTGTGACTGTCTCACGTCACTCCAGGGCTTTGTAAGGTTGAGGCAGTTTTATAATCCTGAAGTTTTAAAACCGGACAAGAGAAATTTTCACTTATAGCGTCAATCTCAAGAACAGAAAATAGTGATGTGTTCTGCTACAGGAAGAATCAGAATTCCCTATCCAGGATTACATTAGACTCCTTGTGTTCTCCTGACTGCCTCTCTCCTTTTATTTTCTGTGCTTTGGTCACATTTTCTTTTTGCTCTTCTCTACTTTTCCCTGTAAACTCCCTCAGCTGGGCTATGAGCTTCACTGTAGGTAATATCATTTAGGGCCTTTAACCGTATCTCTTTCTTCTTCCTGTTAAACATTATGCATTTAAAACTTCTACATTTGTGTGGTTCTCACTGAGAAGCTAAATGATCTCCTGTCATTTGTTATTAAACAGACATGTAGCATAGAGTAGCATAACATAGCAAATATTAATCACCACCTTCTGAACTATGAGAATCTAGAATTTGGGGAGGTCACATAAACTCTATTGTTAGCAGTAGATATATTAAAATGTCCAGCAGAAGAGAACATTGATGATACATTTACATATTTCCTAATGTGTAGGTTTTAACCTTTAGGAACTTTATATTATACATTTATAATGTCCTCATTTACACAGGCTCATTTAAGCATTTTTATACCATTTTACTTTTTTTTCAGATGTGTTGTTAATTTATAATTTCTTATATAGTCTGGTGCCTTAATTATAGCTAAGTTAGAGACATTTTAAGTCAAAATTTGGGCATACATAGAAATTAGTTTTTGAGAGAAAGGCAGATTTTCAGAAATACAGTGTAGACAATGTTAATTTTGTAAATGACTATTGTAGCTGGAAACAGCTGTTTTTTCAGAGTATCTTTATAAACACAGAGAGTCCTGCATGTCATAGAAAGATCATTAGAAAACAATTTTGTCACATGGGTTTGTTCATGAAAAACATGGTCATTCCTGTGTGTTCTCACTTTTGACTGATAGTGTAGTTAAAGTTGAATATTTAGCATTTTTTATTTCTTGATTGTTTATTTTTTCTATTTCTATGGTGTCTTTTACAGCTTAAGTGCAAATCAACAACCTTTACAGAAGTGGGATGACTGAGTTTGTGACAATCATAAACTGTAGTAGACTATTGTAACAGTGACCAGACACGTTTCTCTTTCTCAGAAATTGTGAAACTATAATATTTAAAATAGGAAATAAAGGTGTAAATAAATGGTATTTTCTGTTTAACTACATATGGATTTTTAATTTTTTTTAATGGCCATGGTGGGAGAACAACCAGGATAATAACTTCCCCCAGAGTCAAAGCACCTTTCACATCAGGACCTCCAAACCACAGACGTTTAAACATTTTAATAAATGGATATATTAGAGCTGGATCTGCATCAGAAAAATCTCCCTATGGCACAAAAACTAGATGTCTGTGAAACTGTGTGGCAGCAAACCCAAAAGCTACAAAACCTTTTTGGCTTATGGCTCAATGTTTGATGCAGGTATCTAGCTCTTATAATAGAAGCTATAAGAGCTTTTAACAATGCTTGCTCAAGGTTTTACAAGACTCTTAAGATTTTGTCATTTTACATCACAACAGGTCCTCACCATCATCCCAACACCCCCACATCCTTTTTTTGTTGTTGTTTTTCACAACACCAGCTTTTGAACTGTCCTTTTAATTTTGTCTTTATACTGTTTTAAAGTGGTGTGTTTTGTCCTCTTTTCCATGTCTTCTTTTTGTGTTTTGTGTTTACTATGAGTACACAGAAATGTTTCATATATTACATTCTATGAGAATTACCTATATTAGTATAAGCAGCATACTAGAACTAGAATTTGGTTTAGTGGTGTTCAGAGTGTTCCACCCTCATGATTAAAAGGTAAGTTTACAGAAGTTACCTAGAAATTGCTGTAAAGAAACACCATCAGTAATGGAAATGTCAGAGCAATAAACAGTTGCAGGGGCTGATGGGGATTGATGGGCTGCTAACCCCTCATTTGTGGTTCCTCTGGGACACCTTGCTCCTTGAAGCCCTTATGTAATCCTGGCTCTGCTCCTGCTCGGCCTCTGTGAATTCCTGCTGTGTTACTGGATAGCCTGCGGTTACCACTCAGAGTGTGGGTCAAACATATCAGTGAGCAGCCACTGGGAACATCTATACGGCTCCCCCTCTCCCTCCAACCTACTATTGTTGATTGTTGCACAAGTGTTGCCATGGAAGTGGATCGGGGTTTCCATGGCGTCATGTTCATTGTTGTGAGAACATCATGTTTTGGCCCTTGACACACCAACTACTGTCATGAGCTATAGATTAGAGGTATCGCAGTCCATTTGTGGATCATAAAATTGACCTTTTAATAGTTTTTTTAATGAGACAAAGCAGACTGCACCAGGAAAAAAGCTTGATTTTTTCTTATAACAACTGCACTCTTACATACAATTTTTACAGGCATGGACTCCTTTTGTATAACACCACAAATCTATATAGTCAATGGCTTTTTAGAGTTTTACTTGAAAAGTCTGATATTCTGGTATGTCGGTATGCGAATTGTTGTTTTTATGTTTAACCGCTTGAGATTCTGTTCACTTTCCAGTGTTGCCCTCTCTTCACCTGTCCAAGCTGACCTTTGACCGATGACCTTCCAAGGGGTGAGGAATTCACAACAAAGTTTAAAGTTCCTAAAGGATGTGTTCATAGTACATCAACTTTGGGCCTTGGCTCTTGAAAAACATGCTTTTCTCATCATTAAAGTACTAAGTTTTCATGTAATGCCACATACAAAACAGAAAAAAGTCCATTATGTACATCCTCCATTTCTCCGGTACTACAACCACAGGTCCATTTTCCTGCAACAGTAGCAAATATCACATCTGATGTTTTGGGGCCAAGATGTTGACCACCAGTCCAGTTGAAGCATCCATGTTTAATTTACCCTTGGTTTCTATGTTTACTCTAATCATGCAGTTGAAAAGAAGGAAAAATTATAATGGTAATCTTTAGAAATCCTTTGAAACCGTTGGTCAGCTCACTGACAAAGTCTTACAAGGTGGAGAAAATTCCTCTGAAGTGTCAATTTGTTGAATATTCTCATTGTGTACCATTAAAATATTATCTGCCAGTCAGTACCACATAAGGTACATTAGTGATGGAACTGATGTGATCTTGGGTAATAGTCAACTTACAGCTTGTCATTTGGGTCAAGTGATAGGTCAGAGCTTCTTCATACCGGCCGGTCCACAGCATATTGGCAGGGGCTCAGGTTGGACACAGGGTTCTGCACTGCTGGATATGCAAAGTTGGTGTGCTGCTTGGCCTTGAGCCGCAGGCTGGCCAGGCTGGAGTTGCAGGTGTCTCTGTACATGTAAGGACTTGCTGTGGTGGCATAGGGGCAAGTGGCAGCAGTCACTGCTACTGAGTTGAGTGCTGTGGGGCTGTTGAGGTTATTGAGATTGCCCAGGTTGTTGAGCCCAGTTGTGGGAACTCCAGCCACTGCTGAGGGTACCATGCTGGGGGCCATGTTCATGGAGGGGATGGAGCTGGGAGGGGAGAACATGGGCTGGGATGACAGCGGGCTTACATTCATTGAGTTAAAGAATGGGAAGCTCTTGGCGGACAGTGGGCTGCTTGCTAGGCTCTTCGTTGCCCAGTTGTTATAGGAGTAGCCTGTGTACATGTCATCGTAGGGCTGCATGAGTCCATTGAACTGGGCACCAAAGCCATTTTTGCACAACTCTGCCTGCTGGTTTCTCTCCCGCTTTCTCCACTTGGCACGTCGGTTCTTGAACCATACCTAAGAAAGCCAAAATAGTTTTTCACATTTCAGGTTCTTCACATTTCAGGTTTTATCTTTGTAATCTTTCAAATAAACTGTCTAACATACATGACACAATAATGGTTTATTAACTTAAAGATCCTGATAACATATTTTTTATGTTTAGGCCTGAAATTTAAAAATCAACATATTATTGTGACATGATTTATGGTTTTACATCTTGATGAGTCTTTGTCTCTGAAATCAAATCACATCAGTCACTTCTAAAATGTATTCTATCTATTATAAGGTCACTAGACTTTTATATTATTCCTTGTTGTATCCACATACATAGTATTGTAAATTAGTCTGGGCCAGTCATCCTACTAAACTCATTTCTATCTCCAGGAACAAGTATGAAGTATTATCAAGTGTATTCACAGAACTTCTTCTTCTTAGCCTTTTTTTGATATTTAAGACTCAGTGTTTATCAAGCCAAGCAGTAACAGACTGATCTGTTTCTTCCCTTCTCAGTCATCAATTTAGAGCATAATTAATGAATAACACTGATTAGCATTATATCTGTTATGCTTTGCCACAGCTATCCAATAAAGGTGGCATATGGTTAAAAACAAAGATTTGCTGCATACAATCACCTCTAAATATTAATTTCTCCAGTCTCTATTTAATGACTAAATAGTGAAAATATCCAGAACTCATTAGGACATTGTGTAAATGTGTTTTCTACCTCAGACTGTGCACCCTTGATTGTTTGTGAGGGGGAAACCTGCCTGCATGCATACTGTGAGAAGCTGCCAGGAAGTGATGGTGAAATATAAAGAAAACTTAGACTAAGTCCTGGTGACATCAGTGACCTGCACACTACCAGTATGTGTGGATGGAGTAAATAATAATGTTTAGTTTATCTTTTCACACAAGTTATTTTCAAATTACGTTTTGTTTAAGAAAACCAAGTGTCAGTAGCCAAGAAAGTTTAATTCTAAAGCACATGCAGTCAGAGCATCCTAACCCTTCTCAAATACTTTCAATAATATTGTGTGCACATGTATCCAGAATTTTGAAAGACACAATGATCCCAGAAAGTAAGTTGAAGTGTATTATCAAACAGTCATATTAGGCATGGCTTATTAAAACTAATCAGTGACTTATTTGAATAGTGACATCCCAATAAAAGAAATGTCAGCGAAGGGCAATCTTCACATTTGTCATTTTATGGTCCTATATTTGGAGGAAATGAATTGGATTAAGCTTTAGTGGAAAATCTAAATTGAGGGTTTTTAGACAGAAACCTTTCATCTGTGGGTACTAAAAAAAGGTAGAAGTGCAGCATCTGACAAAAGCCTCATAGTAATCTGTTAAAGTACACTTTATAAATAATGTGTTTGTCTTGTTTGGTATCAAATTGTTGCCTTTTAATACTTTTAAAACTTTTACTTAAACGTTATAAGACATTTCCTACGTGTTGACTCAGTCGTCTCACTGTCCTCAGCAAACATACTGTGTATCATTCATTCACTGGGGTATGTATTTGAATCCAGCAATCAGTACTGCTGTGTAAATTGCCTGTCAATGGCTTAAAAGTCAGAAATCCCAGCAGACATAATTCAGATGTGTGAATATTTGACTTTTGACTGACTGTTTGCTGGACAGGTAGTGTAAAGTGTTTATACAAATAACACATTAAACATTACGCAATGTCATTTGCTTCAGTTCAGCTTTCACTGTACCTTTCTATATACCATTCTGTAGTTTGTAACTATGGTTTCAATGTTTCTGTGGGTGAGCGAGCTCCTTATGTCCAGTTATTGAACAATTACACAGTCCTAAAATCATATTTATCCAAGGAAATTTCCACGGATCTGTGGCAAGCACCATCCAAATGTTTACAACATCAGGAAAATACAGAAGCATAAACTATGGATAAGCTAAGAGACTGTCACATACACAGTACCTTCAGAAAGTATTCACTCTCACTTTTCACACATTTTACTGGATTGTACATTTAATTATTAATCTGTTATTTATATTCTACAAGCAATGACCAACAAGCATATTTTTGCAAATATATTATCTAATATTGAGGACTCTCTGTTACAAAGGTCTTTACAACCATTGTGGCCTGGACTCTTCATTGAGCTGACCATGCAGCCAAATAGAACTTCAGAAGTCCTCTGCAAGGAGGGAAGAACCTTCTGGAAGGATGATCCTCTCAGTAACACTCCATCAGTTAGTTATGATAGAGAGGTTAGACATGAGCCTCAACCTGTTTGGAATTTAAAGAACCCAGACGATGAGGTAAAAGATTCTGTGGTTTCATGAGGCCAAATTAAACTCTAAGCGCACTAAGCAGATACATTGTAGATGTGAGTTCGGCTCAAGTCACCAAGTAGTTACTCTTTGCTTGTGTGAGGGAGGCTATTAAAAGCAGCTTTAAAGCATGTTAGGTCAGTTAAAAGCTACAGTGGGTTCAGGATAGAGAATGGTGTTGCTTGTTATGGTTCCCAGCAGATCTTATCTAATCTTATCTTAAAAGTTCACTTTGCCCAATATTTTGGTTTATTGTTGATTATGTGTAGTGTATTTGACTGAAAAATTGAAAAACACACTGTCAGTGCAAGTAAATAGATGACTAAAATTTATTTATTTTGTATTTCCATCTTCTTCCTTCTTCTTGTCAAAAGCAAAACAAAAATCAGTGTATTTGGCAACAAGACATAAAAAGGTTTTTGTCTGGTATAATTCCAGAATTCTCCAAGTTACAATTAGCTATTCACTCAAATCTGAGATTTAACAGCCACATAAGGCTCATAACAAGCAAGATTTTAAAAAGTCCAGACAAGAGAAACTCATCTTTAATGATTAACAACAACTCTTTGTAGAATCACATAACTGAAGATGACAGGTGATATATTTTGGGCATGCAGGAATTTGCTTACATGTGGGGGTTAGACGGGCCACTGATCGACAGTAGGTATGAGACAATTTGTAGTCTGTTATCCTTTCAAAATAACAACCAAGAGTGCTCGCTATGTGACCTTTCATCCAGCCAACATTAATTTGATCCATTACTTGTCAGGCAGGCCAGCGATTGTATTGTCATCCATCAGAATGTGTGTCCTCCTGCTCCATATAGCTACAATGACCAAACCACTGGGTGTGGGCACATTCTCTCGCACCTTTGACATTTAAACATGTGACTCAAGCTTTGTTGGAAGCGAAGGAAATATTTTACCTAGTAGTAATGTAACCTATATAATTTTTGGGGGTATTATATTTACCCTGCAGTCATATCTCTAGAAACGGATTTATACAATCTGACTATTGTTAAATATTCATCTTTGGCATATTTCTAGGTCAGAATAACTTAACTTAAGTGGGATGGTCCTATATTTTATTTAAATTTTTGTCTATATTTCCTCATAATTTTGTATGGAAATTCCTAAATGTAAACATTTTGAAAACTATATAAACTGCTGTCAATGTCTCCTGTGAAGTCAGAATCACAAACCACCTGGCAGTGCAGAGATACTTGCTAAAGGTTTTGTGCAAGACTCTTCATTCTAACAAATCTGAGAATGTCTAGTTTTTCTGCTTGATTAGTGGGTTTAGGAGTAAGAGCAGCAGATTGTAGTGGAGACCACACATTTCAAACATTTAAGTTTGACAAATATGCATAAAAGATGCAAATATTTTACGGCACTGTACAGTAGCTACCTTCCTTTGTCACTGATTAGCACACCTTTACCAGAGGATCCTGCCAGTGAATCATGATTAGAGTTCTAGAGGGACAATGGCAGAATGTGTGTACCTACCCTGACTCGTGCTTCAGTGAGGTTGGTCCACACTGCAATCTCCTCTCTGGTGCTCATGTCAGGATAGCGGTTCCTCTGGAAAGTAGCCTCAAGCTCTTGGAGCTGCTGGCTGGTGAAGTGAGTCCTCTGCCGCCGCTGCTTCTTTTTCAGGGAGCCGTCCTCTGTGCTGGACTCATCCAGCTGGTTCTGGTGGGATTTCTCTGTGTCTGCAGAAATACAGAAAGAAAACTTATTTCATAAGGACACTGCTGTTGGTTAAGTAAGAAGATCAGTGAGAGTAGAGAGACTTGGATACATCACTGAGAACAACACAGCTGACTCTTGACCTTAAAGATGGCACTTTAAATATGTTATGATATTTAAAAGCTTGAGGAAAAGCTACAAAGTGGAGTTTACACATTTTTCCTTTTTTGGCAAAGAGGACAAACTATATACAGAATAGATTAGTTCATTCATTCCCATCATGGGACAATTCGGAATTCTGAATTTATTATGGTATGGTTTCTATAATTACTATAACGGTCCTGATGAAAGTATTTCATGCATTATTGCATTTAAAACTAAACCATGCATGAAAACACAATAAAGCACATTTGAACAGAAGAAGCAGAACTGTCAACACCTTATAAGCTGACTTATCCCGTATCTGACACCTTTCGCACTGGATTGCCTCAGCACTATCCAACCCCTGCTGAAACTGACTGGATAATATTGTCAGCTCACTCATCATGTGAAATCCCTCCATCACAGTAAACGACAAGGGTGGGTGTGATGTTGCCAGGAGAGAATTATTGCAAACACACATTCAAAGATGTGTGGGAGCAGTGAGTGACTGCATTTGTCCTATGGCACTTTGAGTTTAAAGGACCACACATTCATGTTATGTCTGCCAGGACTCCTCTCTACTAGATCTGACAATTTGAGGACCTCACAGAAAGAAGTGAAATTAGTTGGCTAGCTAATCCTGCGGATCAAGCTTTTGTGGCTGGGGCAGGTTGGGCTCTGTTTGGCGAGGGCTTAGCTCTCTGTGAGCTGTTTGAAATGATCAACGGGGTTTAAAAAGAGGCTCCACAGGGCCACCAGCAAAACCAATAAGGGCCAGGCCAATGCTGTTATCTGGCAGTAAACTGACACTGGCTGAGCTGTCACTTAAAGCCGAAGTCTATAACACAATACAGAGGAAAGGGCAGGCCTTTTTAGAGTGATGCACCGACCAACAATAACAGCAATCTGACTGATAATGTGCCGACATGACAGAGTCATTCCAGGTCAGCTTTAATCTGGAAAACACTACCAGACGCTTTTAGCCAAATCACTTTTCAACATGTGAAAAAAACGAAATATATATTAAAGAAGAAATAATTAATCAAAGAAATTAAAA
>OMLM01007971.1:6478-22973 GCA_900302695.1 Helostoma temminkii
CCTTCCCGAGCCGTGCCGAGCCGTGCCGGGCAGGTAAAGTGAGTTAAAGTGGGTTAGCCGGTTAGCCGCGGTAGCTAACCAAGTTGTATATGGGGCACCTTGTCTGGAGACGAGCCCAACTAAAAATAAACTCTAATATTAATAAAATATTTAGCAGGGCTGCAGCAGCCTCCACAGCAGCACAGAAAAAAGCTTTACAACTAAAAAAATTCTAAAAAATACTCTTATCTAGTCAAGACATTTAAAAACATGAAAACTGTTATTTTCATTATTGAAAAAATGTTAAAATAGGAAAAAAGTAAATAAGTTTAGTGCTCTGCAGTACTGTACTTTAGTACAGTTTTGCTGTACTTGCGTGCAGCACTTAGTATTCATTCATTCACTTACACGCCACCACAGAGGAGAATACTGCAGTATTTACTTTAGTTACTTCACAGATGCTGATACTTTACAGTAACAGTACCAACTAATAAATGTTGTATTTTCATAATTTAACCTCATAAACACATCAGCTGAACATGGAAGTAATGAACACATCAATGCAGTAATATTGTGATGAGTATTTGTACTTTTGGTACTTTCATTTAGTAATTCTTTACTTGTACCAGAGTATTTCCACGTTTCTGTCGCAGTGATACTTTTACCTGAGTAGAAACTCTGAGTATAATAGTACTACCACAGTACTGCAGCTACTTTCTGAATTTCACCATTTAAAGGATTTATTAATTTTCTTATTGATCTAATGATCCGGAGCTGCAGTGATTAGTCGATCGATCAGTCAAACACTTCTGGGTATCAATAAGTAATAATGAACTAAAGGCTGTTTTCAGTCTCTCAGATATTAAAGTTCAGTTCTGACTCTTTGTAAACAGATTATTGAACAGAAGCAGAGTCGGATTCACTCTGAGAAACTATGATGGTTATTTATTATTTACCTTTTTATTCTTTATTTATTTATAATATTTTCAGATATTTTAGACACTGAATGAACAATAAAAATTACTCTTGAGTTAGTTTAGTTTAGTTCATTTGACATGAAGAGGAAACATTAAATATATGGCTACAAAAATCATCAGGTTATGTGTGTGATGAATTTTTATTGTGCTGCCTGATGTAAAGATGAAGAAATTAAAGATACGGAGCGATATTCTGCTGCTCTGCTCTGTCATGTCCCCGACTCACCTCTGCTTCCTCCTCCTCCTCCTCTTCCTCCTGCCGTGCAGATGCACAGCGAGCCCTGTTGCTGCTGGAGGAGTACCGGGCCAAGCTGAACCACACTGAAGACCGGCACCTTCGACACTCCATCCAGAGGGTCATCGACATCTTCCAGAGCAACCTCTTCCAGGCCCTCATAGGTACGAGCCCCTGCTGCTTTCTAGTCCTGGAAAGTTTGGGAAAATAGAATATCCTGGAAAAGTTTCATTCACCACTGGAGTCACAAAGTGTGATCAGTCAAAACCCAGAAGACGTGCGTCTGAATGAGTCTGTTCTTTAATGAAAACAGACTTAAAAAATAAAATACATCACATTTTAATTTATTAAATTGAATCTGAACAAGCTCTTTGACCCTCTGTGGTCACATAACCGATTGAAGACGAAGCCCCGTCCAGCTCCGCTTTCAACTTGTGTCTTCAAACAACTTGACGTATTTTCACGAATGTTTTGTGACATGCTGACGGTACCAGCAACAGAAAACAACATGTGTGTTTTTGAGGTCCAGTTTGTTAATGCAGTGTCAGCGGGTGACGGGGAGGCCGTGCTGAAAACATCGATACCAAACATGGGCATAGTGAGAAGTTTTTAAGGTAAAATCTTAAATCACAAACAGCTAAATGCACCGCAGAGGGTTGAAAACAGTAAAACCTGAACAGACATCAGGCAGAGTCCTGAATCAACTGTGTTCACGTGTACAAAGCTTCATGCGTTGAGCAGCTCTGGCTTTCTACATTAGTTATTATCTAAACATCCCACACACACACACACACACTGCTCACTGGGACGTCTGTGAGTCCTCAGACTGAAGCTGCAGAGTGAACCTCACTGAGACGCTGGCTGACGTTTCTTCACTGTGTCTTTAGTCAAAGCAACATCTCAGTCGCTCAGATAAGTAACAACAGGAGCCACAGTACGGGCTCAATATTTGTCATAAGTATTTTATGACGCAGACATCAACAATAAGACAGTGTTTAACATCAGTCCTGTGAATTAAATAACAGAACCTTAAATTCTTTGAAAGACTGCGTGTCACATAATCTCAGTGAAGACGTGACTGCGTTTTACTGGAGCTGGTCGTCCTCTAATCTCAGCTCCTCTGATTTGTTAGGTGCTTCCTTGTGTTGACTGACAGACGCTGGTACCTGAGGTGACTATGGTTGGAAACGTCTCCTCCTTTGATTTAGTTACATTTAAGTTAATGCTGCTGTCTAGTTGTTTAGTAGCAGTAGTTCAGTAGAGGGATGATGTTTTTGCAGCGTAACCTGCGTCTCTCTACAGACACAGTCTCTGGTGAAGTTGTTGTAAAAGTTGGATCAGAGATTTGTGGCTGTTTTAGTTGTTAACAAATAATAATTATTTAGCATCTCACTGTGTTTCACATACAGGTTCTCCTACTGAAATAATATATCAATAATGTTGTATTTTACTCGAAGCCAAGCCACAATAATCGTATTATGACTTTTTCACCAATCGTGCTGCCTAATAAAAACCCTGGTGAGTAGGGTGAGAGAAAATATTAAATACTGAAGATGTCAGAGTTATCGATGTTTTGTGATACTGTGTTGTTTGTTTATTTATTTATTTATTTATTTATTTTTAAATCAACAGTTTACTAGCAACCACACACCACCTTGCAGTACTGCTGTTTATTGAGTCGTAGCCCCAGTGTCGCGCCTCCATGTAGGGGTGTGTGATTTTGGCAAAAAGTTATATTTTGATTATCTTTTAGCATTTTGACAATAACAATATGATATGATGATGATGATGATGATATTTTGCACCTCAGAATAAGCAGGAGACAAATCCTGGTGTTTCTCCTACTGAGAGTTTAGATTAATAAAAGCTCAGTCGATGGGATGTTTTCAGAAGCGCCACAGAACAAAATGAAGGTCTGTTCTGCTGACCACGTCAGGAACAGAACGTGTCGCATCCACATGAGGTGGAAGGGGATCAGATTCTGGTTCTAAGGAAGGTGGACTGTGTTTGTTCATTCGCGCACTCCTACCTCTGTCAGAAAAACTTGATCTCTGATTCAGTTCCAGTCCTTCCAGAGTCTTCTGAAATGAGAAGAGACAGTTGGATGAGCTGAAACAGCTGATGCTTCTGTGCTTCTCTGATGTGTCCCACAGTTTTACTAGTTTTCATGAAGAAGAGACGGTAAAAAAAGTCTTTACCTCTAATTCTGAATCAGAAAGTTGTGTCCTGACAGTGAAGCAGCTACATGCAGGAGAGGGAGAGCTGTTTGTGAAGAAGGGTTGTTTATATAAAATCTAATTTGTGGGGTGAAGCGCTGATCGAGTTCACTACTGAAGGTCAAACACTCACATGTAAGTGTCAGCAAACGGCTCCCGCTGACCCTTCTGACCTCATGGTGTTTGTAGAACTGCAGGATGGGAACAGCCATCGCTTGTTTGTTTAGTGTGAGCCGTCGCAGCAAGGCGAGAGTACGCAGCCGGAGAAAACGGCAGCAGCTGAGGTAAGCTCTGTTTTAGGAGAGGTCAAAGGTCAGGAGGGTGATCTGTGAAATGATGCCAGAGCTGCTGCTTCACTGGGTCCGGTCGCCCTCACACTGGAGGAGCAGGAACTCCTCGCTGCTTAATGACTGACTTCCTTATGAGACCAACACGTTTCTGCTTGTGAGCCTAAAGGCAACACAAGAAGAAGCAAACTGAGTTTGATCCACCGAAGCTCCTGACTGTGCCTCAGGCTTTTTTGCTGAATAAGCAGCATCATGATGGTGAGAATCATCACAATAGGTCAAAGTGTCAGAAGTGGCTTCGGTCCGAGGCCTTGTTTCACTTCCTGAGCAGTGAAGGGAAGGACGTCTGCTGATCGGAGGCTTGGTTTCTCTTTTAGTCTCTTACTAATAGTGAGTCATGCTCGTGGTTTGATGCTGTGACGTGACTTGTCTTCACTCGTTCATGCAACAGGACAAAAACAACAGACATGTAAACCAGCGACTGAACTTGAAAGAGATGAAAGTTATGGTTATTTATGAATGAAGCAGAAGCTGCTCTGCAGGTTTTCTGTGCTGTTCTCTGCCAGCTAACGGGACCTGAGCGAACGGAGACGCTGCTGCGGGGTTAACGAACGCCGAGCAGCAGGAATGTGTCCTGATCTGTTTGAGTTTCCCAGGACTGACTGAATGTTTTTCAGCAGTTTGACTGTGACCTGCTGCTTGGCATCCTAAGCTCCCTGCAGGGTCTCTAAGGGATTCTCTAACTCCATCTTTCTGTCATGTTTGAAGTAGTTTTTCACCTAGCAGTAACCTGTGACTTCTAATCCTCATGTGGACCATGATGCTGCTGCTGCTTCCTTTTGACTCTACACAGAATATTTGTCCTTCTGATTGAAAGCTTGACCAACAACAGAACATGGCAACTGCCGAACAGCCCGTGTCTGCAAGCTTGACCTGTCTGTCGCTTATAATCTCCAGTAGCACTTTTTGACCAACAAAGAACTTGAAACTAGTTCAACTCTGGTGCAGGTTCAGGTTTAAGTTGGTTCAACTTAAGAACCGCATAAGAACCAGTTTGTTGAGCCACGTCATTATGCTACGCCTCTGCCTTCACAGCACTGCTAACGCTAACCACGACGACAGCCACTTCAGTGTCTCTGTACCAGTGCTGTTTCTAAACTCCTGGTCCCACACACTGTGTATACCACTGCTTGTTGTGATTATGTTTGATACGTTTTCATCGTTGTGAAAACTCAACTTTAACAGTTAGTTCGCTAATTTGCAATAACTACGTTTTATTTTTTCAGTCACGCTGATTTTATCTTTAGATCAAAGCTTCAGTTGATCTTATTGGTCACGATAATCCAGACTCTGACTCAATCGGGTCTCAGTTCTAGTCAAAGAGTAGGTGCCAGGTTGGAACCAGTTTCCTGACTGGAAGCTGAACTGGTGTGAAATTAAGCCCTGGGTCCGAACCATCACTGGAACTGGTTTGGAAAAAGGGTATAAATGAGACAAAACCGGCCCAGCTGAAAATTAGCACACATTTAGAAACTGCCATGAGGAGTGGGTCATATCAGAACCAAGCCATAACCTCCTGTTAGCTTCCCCCAGCTGAAAGTGAGATCCATGTACTTCCTTTGTGTTTTCATACAAAGTTTGGAAAACAACAGTTGCAGAGAACCTCTAACAATGTGGACTGGGTCAACTCAGAACAGAACAGAACAAACCTCCTGTCGGACTCTTTCAGTGTAAAGTAGGAAATGATATGACTCTAAAAACCTTGGTGTGTTTGTCTTATGTCCTTTGGATAATTAGTCCAGTCCGACAGTAACAGTAGACTGAGCGGATCCTTTCGTTTCTGGATCCAAGCTGCAAACACACATTAATAATAAGCTGCTGTTATTCAACTGTCGGCTCAGTGCTGCTTCTGCTTTCATTCACCTAAAAAACAGAAGAGAAAACCAACGTGCAAACGCTCAGAGACACTGATTGTTCAGTGTGTGGGTGGAAGGGTTCTGCTCTGAGGTTCTGTAGCCCGCACAGATAAAGAAGAGTCCACTGAAATCACCAAGCTGAAAACAGGACAGTGATCCAAAGCTCAGAGTCCAATGTGAAACACATTTATTATTAATACGATAATAAATCTACAGAAACTCTTTATTCTGCAGTCGCAGTTTTTTTTAATGGAAACTCAAATATTAAAATGATTTATTTGTACTTGTTTATTATTTCCAGTAAGACCTGAAGTTGACCTGATGTTTCCTTCACACTGAGTCTGGTAAACCAGACTGTTTACTGGGAACACTGGTGACACCGACCTGCCGGTGCAGCAGCACTAACAACGATAATCACTGCAGTTTGTTTTGTGTCATTAGGGAAACAGATGTAACAGAAAGTGTCTAATTAAAAATTCATCAACACATTGTTAGTGAGCTGCAGGTTCCTGGTTTCTGCATGAAAACGTGATCAGATCTTCATCAACGAACGGAGCGAAACACTGAGTTTACACCTGTTAGGATGCATCCTGTGACACATCTGACCACATCTCTTTGTCTTAGTGTAAACATTAATGGTCCTCGTAAAGGAAAACTTCATCAGTGCAGGACGTGCTCAAACCAGAGAAGAAGAAAGCAGCAGTGATCATCACTAGTGTCTGTGGTTGGAAGAAACTTCATGACTGCTGTCGTGACTGAACTGTTTATAAGAATTAAATATAACCAGACGCATCTTAACGCCGGCGCTGTCAGCTGACGAGGCAGATACAGCGATAACGTGATCCATTTAACCAACTCTGAACCAGAACCAGCAGCTGCTCTGCATCATGGTGTTTTCATACAGGACTCTGTGAGCGCAGCGCTGCGCTGAAAATCCCATTCATTTCTATGCGTTTGTGTTCACAGCCTGCTAATCACTGTTTGATTGGTGAGTAACCGCCACCACGGTGAACTCCCTCTCCAGCGATCTCTGGCGTTGTATCTGAAAACACCTTCAGCTGTTGGTGTGTATATTTAACAAGCTGTCTCCTCACACACGTCCCACTTCAATAAAACCCCTGATTCATATTCTCAGCAGCAGTCAGTGGAAAACAGTTGTGATCTGAGGATGAAACATTCTCCTCTGTCCTCTCTTTGCACTTCTCACTGTGAAGCAGACACAGATTTATTAGTGAAGGGTCACACAGAATAAAGAGGCTCTTTCAGTTTACGCTAAAGTCGATATGATAATACTCTGAACATTTTCCCCTCTGGGTTAAAATCTGCTTGTTTGGTGCTGCTTCCTTCTCTGAACATCCAGTCCGGGTTCCTGCTCTCAGCTTCTTCATCACTAATAGATGAGTGGACACCGTCAGTGTGAACTCACTGACCTGGTTCCTGCCGCTTCATCTTCATCCTCCTTCAGTTTGTCATCCTCATTCTGTGCCTTTCAGTTCAGATGGATAAACAACACTCTCTGCGTTTTTTATTGATCCTTTGACTTCTAGTGGTTCAGTGTTCATTCAGTTAGAAGCTGATCTGATGTCAGAGACTCTAAGGCCCAATCCCATTTCTCCCCTTAGCTCTGCCCCTCTGTGATGCGTGTTCACCAGAGGGTACCTCAGCATGCAGGACGACTGCAACACATATCACTGCTGCTGATTTGCACAACAGTCTCACATGTTTATATATTTTCATGTCTGAGCCTCAGTGACTTGACAGCATCGTGTCCGAAAATTAACTAAAGACCAGACGGATTATTAATTAATCCAGAGTGGATTAGTGAACTTTTTTTTTCTTTCTAAAACTGACAAATGGGACTGGACCTTAATGACATGTCCCCTCACGGCATCATGTTCTCTTTGCTACATCCACACTGCTTCTGCCTGTATCTGATTTTATTACACAGTCTAAATGAATCCGACCTGGTCACCAGATTTGGTCCTAAATCTGTTACGTACCTGATGTTTTCAGACCTCGGCCTGAACAGTCAGGTCACATTTCATCTTATTTCTTTCTCCTGAGATCAGTGTCTTAACACGAGTCTGTATAGGAGCTGGGAGATGTAATCGAAGGTGTTGATGCCTGAAGTTCTGGATGAAACCTGCTTCAGTGAAGCCGATCACGTCGCGGTACCAGCACTCTTAGCTCTGACACATCCGCACACGTCTCTGTACAGACGACAACATCCCTGAAGGTCACTGTTAAAATGTTGCTATTTTTTATCATCATTAGTTTATAGTTTGTTGCTGCCACTGCAGCTTCAAAATAAAACCTCACTTCATCTATATCCATGTTTACATGAGTGTGATGTCACGTTATTGTAGCTCTTCATGGCTGTGGTCAGTCTGATGTACGTCACATTCAAACAATAATGTGAACAGACACAAAAAAATCAGATGTAATCAGATCAGCCAGAATCAGATTACAGGACAATAGACAGTTTACGGCAGAATGACAGTGTGAGGGTTTCAGTGGTCATTAAGGTGAATCAGCCCCACTGGTTTGTTATTTATGTGAATTTAGAAATCAGTTAAATTCACAGTGACTCTGTGTGGTACTGTAGTGTCTTATCAAACTACTGCACTCTGTCTCTGTGTGTCCCAGGCCTCGGTTAGTTTGTCACGTTTGCCCTGACGTCTGAGAGTCGCTGATGAAAAATAGATTCCTGCCACACAGTTCGGTTTTCAATCTGCCAAACCCCCCAAAAAGATGTCTGCAGCGGGCCGAGCACGGTGTAATCCCTCTGTGGACACGATGATTACCCCCAGTCCATAATCCCACCCCCACAGAGAGCTCCAGTGTTTTCCTTCTCATTCTCTGAGTTCACACTGGCCTGATTCCTCTCAGAGAAACAGATGGCATCCCTTCGTTCTTTTCAATTTAATAACTCAACGTTCATTTTCCGCTCTCGACGTTTCAGTGTTATTCTTCTAATAGTAGCTGCGCTCGGACCAAACTGTGTCTGCGCACGATAATAGTTGTGATCAAGTCTAGAGCCGAGGTCACGGATCGCTGGAGAGTCACATACGTCTCTGTTCTGCTGATGAAACAAAGCAGCTAAATTATAGTGCAGGTAATTTCGCCACTCCTCAGTGTGGCTGGTAACACTTCAGTCACATGTTCTCTCTGCACCAGACAGTAAACAGAGGAAAATCTCCAGTCTTTACTTCGTCTTCTCTTCAAACAGCTGCAGCTTGAACCTGTTCTGTCCTGCCTCATCCAGATTCTTCTGTTTCCAGCGCAGAGGTTTAGAGGTTTAGAGGTTTAGCTCCTCCAGAAGACGAGAATCCAACGTCTCAGTGTCTCTGATTCATGTTTCACCTTGGAGAAGGAGGCTAATCATCGTTAGCGTTGTTGACTGGCACAACGTCTCTAAAGTCCTGAACTCTTGGTGCTTAGTGCAGTCAGCTGACTCTAGTTGAGTGAAGTCCAGCTGTTGCCTCACTCCACTGGCTCCCTGTTTGTTACAGGATTATTTTTAAATCAATGTTGTTTGTCTTTAAAGCTCCTCACGGTCCGATGTCTTTTACATCTTCACACACCACAAGATCTCTGTGCTCCTCCAGTCAGTCTGGGTCTTGATGCAGTGCTACTGGTTTTGTCTGCTGTTTAATAGTGAATTATTAGTCATTCAGTATTTAGATTTAACACTTAATACTAATGTAAAGGGTAAACGTTCTGCACTTATATCCTGCTTTTCTACCTTACTGGTACTCAGAGTGCTCTTACACTGCTTCTCTCTCTCTCTCACACACGCGCACACACACACACACTCACACACTCAGCAGCACTAGCAACACCACCAGCCTGTCTCTACGTAGCAATTCATACCCTATTAGTAAAATACAATGTAGGACTTACATCAACACATTTTTACGTAAAACATAATCTACATATTGTGAAAATCCTAAGAAAGTGTAGTTGTTCATCGATATAAGGACGTTTAATTTATTGGTTCTTACTTCTTATGTTGTATGTTGTTATTGCAGCCGTGCTCATCATCATAACATTTATGCAGCCGCCTCCACATGAGGAGTTAACACAGATCTGATTACAGCTACATTACAACATAAACCATTTAACACAGATTATCGGCGGCAATAGATCGAGGTGTTTAAAACCACTGGTTGATCTTCTCCGTCACTCTTCAGTGACTCACTCACTAAGTAGACTGATAACGATTTAAATTCAGTGTCAAACATTCCAGTTATTCAGGTTTTAGTTATTATTTTCAGCTGTGATTGGTAATTAATATGAGTTTGATCGAGGCTGTCGACTGTCTGCACGCAGTCTGGGTGTGGGGCGTTCTGCAGCATGTTCCACTCTGTCTCAACACAGTAGGTGTGGTCTTTTATTACTGTGCACAACAGAAGCTCTTGTGACTGACTAAACGGTTAATATGATCAGTCTGTCAGCTGTCTTTAATTCCTGAGGGCTGAACTTCGAGGCCTTTAGGATTACGCATGAACCACTATGAGCATGGATTATACATCGCTTCATATACTTCATTTATTTGTGTACTTTTACTAATTATTATTATTATGTTGACCAGCATTTCATATCCAGCCAAAAGCCTCTTTCAGTCTGAGTCTGGGTTTTATTTTCAGTGTCAGACTTTACGTCTGTGGCTCTCATCCGTAGACTCCCTCTGTACTTTGTGACATGTTTCCTGCGTGGATAGTAGAAGAGGTTGGTGGTGTTTGGAGTCTGGTGTGGGGACCAGTCTGCAGTGTAATATGCGGTGTGAGGTTTTCATACGCAAACTACATCAGTTCGTCTTGGCTCCTTCACCTGTTCAGAACAACCTCGGTCTGCGTCACTGTCTCCGTCTTCCTCCATGTTTGTTTGAGTTGCCTGTGCTCCCTGCAGAATAGCAGTGTTTAATTAACGAAAGTTACTGCAGTAAATAGGCTCGACTTGGTAAAGTTGTGCAAATACAGAGTCACAATCATCATGTTGAGTGTAAACAGTCGTGCGGTTGTTGCCTGTTTGCACTGGCACAGTGTCAACAGGAACTGCTCTAACTGTTACAGATACAGGTTAATCAGTTGGTGCTGAATTTCATGGATGACTTGTGGATCTGGATCAGCCACGACAGTGACTGAGCTTTATTAGGTACTTTATAGATGAATGTTGATCATTTGCTGTGTTTGTATTCTAGTTAACTATGTGTCTCTGGGTTTTGGACAAAACAAGATATTTGGTGAATTTGCAAAATAATTTCAGTTATAAAGAGGTTTTGGTTTTGTGAAGTGAAGAGAAGGTTTTGTTTTATCAGATTAAAGATGTTCTGATCATTGTGGCAGAAAACAATCATCTATGTAACAATGACTGAACATAGAAACGGTTCCAGCTGGTTTTGTGCAGAGTTCTGGCCCAGGAAGAAGAACTGCAGTCCAGGTTCGACGCTGTCTTACAGACTGTATTTCAGCCTTGTTGGTAACTGCACAGCTGCTGTCAAGCGTAAACCTCTAAGTTGGGAAACGGCTCACTGGTTTCGTGGTAAAATGATCTGACAGCCTCCCTCAATTCCACAGAGGTCTCTTTTTATTGGACATCAATACCTCTCTGTGTTTAAGGTCGTCTCCTGAGGACGCTCACACTAACGGCAGAGAAACCCAACAACTCCTTAACGTGTCGTTTAACTGGCTGCTGCCTTTTTAAACTGCCAGGTTTTTAATCTTTGCTGGTTCACTTTAAAATTTTCTCCAGGTTTTGTTTTAGACTGCGAAACCAAGACCGTTGTTAAGGAACTGACACCTGCACAGGATTACTAACAAATAACTGAAGTAATTTAGAGAATAAATGAAATTCAAAAGTAAAAATACTGCAGTTCAGTCGCCTGTGTGTTTATTTAGGTTCAAAAAGGATAATGTCTGTTTTTGTTTTCTGTACTCGAGCTGTCGAGTTCTCTTTATATTCTCTGCATCTTATAGAGTCAGAGTCAGGTGGATTAAATCTGCATGACATGTAGAGGTTGACCGATAAAGGATTTTTAAAGGCCGATGCCAATGCCGATATTGAGAAATCAATCTGGCCGATTATGATACAGTAACTGAGAAATCCAGAAAATTGCCAAAACTAAATGAACATTCACATACACATCAGGAGCCATGAAGAGTTTGTAGTCCATCTGTCTGTAGCCACACGGACGCTGATATTAAAAGATTCCTGAATATCTGCCAATATATAGGCTGTGGTGATATTTCATTCAACCTCTAATGATATAAACACAACATAAACTGAGACAGTAAAAATACCAGGGGTATAAAATATTGAATATTGTGATATTATGTTTTGTGATGCCGTATCCATACTTAACAAACAGAAAAAGAAACGGTTTACATGCAAAGGTTTTTGTCAGTTCTGACTGCATATTATTTATGCTATGACAGTTTTCCTAAAAATAGATTTTAAACAGTCACAATATATCACCACAGATTTCTGTAGCTTGTCCTAAGACCTGGAAACGAGTTGGCATGTAGTACTTCACTTCTATCATCGCAAAGCCTGGGTTTTTATACTGGAGGCATAAATTGTGTTGAATATCAAAGTGGAATTTGTACTGTAAAGACAACTGATCCTGATCCTGATAACAGCCTCTGTGTATTTCCTGAAGTACCTCTCAGGAAATATCTTACATTATTAGCTTCTGAGCTGACAAATGCAAAATCAAAGAAACATTTCTGACTTGAGATTGTGTTTTTTTAATCTTTTTCCACAGTTTGAAGGTTGCATATCTCACACATGGTAGTCTAATCCCTACTGTCCACTTTCTGTCCAGACTAATCCAGACTAACCTTCACCTCGCTGTAATCCATTTACACCCAGATGCTTCAGATGCCGATTCTTGCAGATATTTTTATCTGAAAAAGTGTTGGCGCTAGATGAAAAAGTCAGAGCACCACCAAGTATCAGTTCATCTTCAGTGTGGGGATGGATCATGAACCACCTTTAAGTGTGGCCCAGACCAACTGAGCTACAGCTGGAGCTGAAAGCTCTGGTTAAAACAGTTAGTTATTATGAAGAGAGAGAGAAACAATGAGGTGGTTGTGGAAAGAAGAGGGAACTTGGTATTTTTAGGTTTCACATCAGTTTTTATTTGGAGCTATTTTCAGTCATCAGAGGTTATTACGTAACATTTAATTATATCAACAAAATCGGATCTTTATTTTCAGGATTTTGGCAGGAAACGTCTCAGCATAGTGATTTTCTTGTGGTTGTTAAATTACAACGTGCACAACAACATATTCCATGAAGCACACGATGATTTGTATTTGTACATATCGTCGATATGGTGATGTGAGCGTGAGCCGACTGAGCGGTCGGATGCTTTATTTGATAATGTGCAGAGTCAAACTGAAGCTGCACAGACGAGATTACAGAGCAGCGACTGCAGCTGCTCCATGTGGCAGCACTGGGCTGTCACTGAGACATGAGAGACTTTTACTTTGAAAGAGCGAATCTGTAGAGCACAAAACTTTCCTTTTTTGTTGAGGGGAAGCAACATGTAGAGTTTGGTTTCCACCGTGTTCTGCAATGTGTCGTCCTGATTCCTATTTACAGGAAGTTAGTTTGTGAGTGAAGTGAAGCTGAGAAAACTGGGAAGATCATTTATGTGTAATGAAGTTAGTCATATTTCTACAGTAAATGTTAAAACTGGTTCTAAAATGTTTGCGAACCCTTCAGAATTTTCTCTAGTTCTACATCAATGTGACTTAAACATGATCAGATTTTTGGTGAATGTTCATCAGCCTTTTCTGTAGGTTCAACATCAGGACAGAGAATTTAACTAGAACCACTTGTGGTTTTAGGGTGATGATGAGCTCCAGTTCAGATTTGGTGCTTGTACAACTCAGAACACACGGCTTCAACAGTGTTTTCATTTTGGTCCAGTGGCAGCATAGTGGGTCCAGATGATGACACTGCCACCACCATGTTTCACAGATGGGATCAGGTTCTTATGCGGTTTAGTCATAATCCATAACACTTTCTACAATTCAGGTCAAAAGGTTCTGGTTTGGACTCGTCCGTCAACAGAACCTTCCTCTAGCAGTTTCTGGTTTATCCAGGTTCCTGAACAGTAATGTTGTTTTTGGACAGTGTCCTACACATCACCCTGTGACCCGCCTCACTATTACACAGCTTGTGTTCTGTGTGGTCCTTGTTGTTCTGGTTTCCCTTGTCTAGTTTAAGTAGTTTAGGACGTGAACGAACAATCATCCACCAGTTACATCAGTTATACAGGACTATTATATTATTATAGTTATTAAGTTTCTTAAGTGAAGAGTCAATAATTAAATATATGTGAAATTTGCACTGTTGTTGAACAATCAGGTAAATTAAAGGTGTCATACCATCTTAAAAATAAATATGTGTGTATTTTATGGATTAAACAGTTTAAGGGGCACATTGACAATAAAACAAGCTGTGACTTATTTTGTGCAGATGTTGTCATGTTTCATATTTGCTCAACATCTGAGAATGTAATACATGATATGGTTTCTAATATTTTCCTTGGCTAGATGTTTGTGCAACACATTTTACACATTTTCCAACAATTTAAGAGAAAAATAGAAGCTGTTCAGTTTTTGTGTCTGTCACGTATCAAAGCTTGTGAGAAGATCAGGATCCTAATATCTGCACCTAAGACCAAACAGGCAGCTAACGCCTCATGGTAACGTCGCACAGACTACAGAGAGGAAAACACAGAAACAGAAACAAAGAGTAAACGTTTATGATCTTGAGTTTGTTATTGTTCTGAGAAACCAAACTGAAATTGGTTACGGGGCCTTAGAAACTCTGAGTGATCTGTCTGCAGTGATCATCACCAGGAGCTGCTGGTGGGGATCTGGTGGTTTGAGAGAAGACGGTCGGCTGCTCCGCTGGTCCAAAGCCTCGGTTATTTTATACCATGTCTTGTGTCTTTAAGCCGTCCTCAGGATTGTGCATCCAAAAATAAAACAGCATGTTGGATGTGGCTGCTGGACTGGGGACATTTAATAATATGGTCCTCATGTAAACAGACTCTGCTCATAGTATCTGTCCTGTGAAGTGACACCTGATGTGCACAGTCAGGTTAATAACATGGAACTGACTGTTGGATAGTTTGTACTGATTGAGATGAGTCCGCTCTCTCTTCTCCTGCTCTGCTGCGATCGGCTCCACTTCAGGAAGTCGTTGAGATGAGTCGTGAAATGAGAAAACAAGGGAAGCTCTAAAATAAATTAATTCAAATAATTCAGAAATGATTGAACAGGGGCACAGTGGGTCGTGCAGGTTCTGTCCCCAGGTTCTGTCCCCAGGTTCTGTCCCCAGGTTCTGTCCCCAGCTGCTTCTGTGCTGAAGTGTCCCTGGACGAGACTCTGAACCCCCACAGTGTCCTCAAATCCCCAGCCAGTGCACTGAGTGCTGGTCCCAAGAGGTTCTGTCAGGAAGGGCATCCGCTGTAAAACCTGCCGAACCTTTTAATGCTACTGTAACGTATGTGCACTCACTGTGTGTGAAGAGCAGCTCGTGTCATGGCCTCCTGTCAGATGATGGTCATGATGTGGATGTGTCTCTGTCTCTAGGGCTGCACCTAATGGTTATTGTTTTAATTAACTGGTTGATCTAACAATTTTTTTCTCGATTGAAACTGTTGTTTTTTTAATAGTTGATTAATCCTTGGATTAAACAACCAAATGAAATTAATAAATAACCATAACGTCTGTCAGAAAAACAAATGCATTTATCATTTTTTTTAATGTGAAACGAATTAATAAACCATTTTAAAGTTGCTATTATTCGTGGAGCAGGTACAGAAATGTAAACGACCTACACTGTCTCTGACTGTACAGTGCGACAACGAGAGGCTCTAATGTTGATGCAGCTCATATTATTCATCTTCAGAGGGTTTTTTACACCAACAGTGCAGCATTAATGGAATCAACAAGGTTTACTTTAGTGCTCTTCAGCCGATTAAACTAAACTGCTGCAACAGAAAAAATAAATCGACCCAGCTCCAGCTGAGACTGACCTTAACTGGTCCACCGACGCCGAGCGTCACTTTTCATCCTCCACTCAGGGCTCACACTGTCACACAGTGGTGCTTAAATGTGGACATCTTTGTTCTTCCACATGTAATATGTGTTAATATCTGGTAAAATGTCTGAAACCTGTAGATACTCGGTATATAACCTGGAATTGAAGCCACAGTGAGACATTTGGCTGCTTCGTGTCTTCTGTGGCAACTTGATGAAGCCTGATCACAAACTTCTGCAATAAAAGTTTTAGTAACCTTCATTTAATGTTTCATCCTCTGTTGTTTCAGATATCCAGGAATTTTACGAAGTGACCTTACTGGACAGTCAGAGATGGGCAGAGTCTTCCAAGGGGTCGGACCCCGCGGCGCCCGTCCACCTGTGGGACTTCTCCAGCCTTCAAAGCACCACGGTGACCTCGGACACTCTGCCCAGCCTTAGCACCAGCATCGAGGTAAGAACTGGGCCAGAACGAGCTGCTGACGTTTGTCCATTAAGTGTTGATCAGCCAGTTTACAGACGTTATGTGACACAGAAGACGAGACAAACTGTCACTGGGCTCCTGTGTTCTCTGAGTTGACTTGGTTTCCTCTAGACAGAAACCAACTGCAGCTTCGAGTGCAAATAGAAAATAGTAAAAATAGATTAAAAGCTGTCAAAGCCGGGATGATGACTGGAGGCGCTTTCATCGCCATCAGTGTAGAGACGCTCTCTTTAAATTTCTTCTTGTTACATGAAGGAAATGGACAAACAGATTTACAGTGGGAATCTGAGCTGGAAGCTTCATGTAATAAAAACATGTCATTTTAAGTTAATAGTCA
>OMLM01007972.1:0-36073 GCA_900302695.1 Helostoma temminkii
ATGGTTTGTTTTAGATAGATAGACCAATATAGATATATATAATTATATAGATGAATGTGGGTTTGCATGAATCATTGTGGATAAAGTGCAGATTGCAAATTCGATTGGAAATTACATACTACTGTTAGAGTTCCTGTTTTAGCAATATGCTTTTCTCATCTCATTTTTATAATATTGATTTCACAGTTATTTGTATCATCAGGGTGATAATGTGTTTTCCCATTAGCATTATTTCTTGAAGAAGTACATTGTCCATCTGAATGCACATGCTCCCTGCTGTTGTCACTATCCTGCAGACACAGCCTGTAAAAGCAATTTCTATTTCAGGCATCCTAGGAGTCAAGCTAATTTAACCAGCTGGAGAGAAAGAGCCAGCATGAGGACAGGACATAAGGTTAAGCAGATAATGTGCTTGCAATACCAAGTTGGCATCTGTTGTATTTCCACTGTAATACTTTGGTTTGTTTTAAGTTTTCTAATGGGCCTTTTCATTCCCAGGCAGTTTTCAAGCTTGTCTATGATGTCTGTGCTGGCCACTATTTGGGGCAAGGCTAAGATCACCATGGCCAAGGGCATGTCCGCCCGCCTGTGACTTCACTGTCAGCACTAATGCATTCAGGGCAGAGCTACATGCTTTTTCAGGTGTGTCACAGGCTGCAGCATCAGCAGATTGTAATCAAATCCAATCTGGTATTAAAAGACGATCTTGACACTTGACTCCATCAAAAGCAAACAGAGAAAGTTAGCGTCTATAAAGTGATCGTAGACAAGCCCTTGATGATCTCCCTCTCTCTGGTCACCTTTTAAAACTTAATATGGATCATACACTTAATTTCACCCTTTTGAATAGAGTCTTCAACTGCCTTTTGATCTGTAGCACACACGTGTGGATGCAAGGATGGATTTCCACTCTCGGTTTAATGTGAATAAAACAAAGCATCACACACTAACACGCCCATTACACATTGAGCAATATAAATGCTTCAGTCAATGTGGTATGTGTTCAAATAAGGCTTCGCTCCAGATTTGGCAACCCGTCTCTGTATTATATATGTTCCCGCTGACACACTGACTTTTCATTTAAAAAGCACTTTAAGACATTTCAGTCATGCAGGCATTTGTGGAACTAGCCTTAAATCTCACTCACTGCTCAGCAAGGAAGTGTTAAGCATTTGTCTACGCTTTCACTCATGTATTCATTCAGATGCACAGTGTCACCTTAAAGGGAGAAACTGAATTCAGAAGAAAATCAATATGATAAACTGCTACTTGTTTTGTCCCTAAATTGTTTCAGTTTGGAAATCGATACAGGAGCCAGAGCCATTCATCACCGTTTGAGAGAAGTGGGTGCCCCGCGGGAAAATATCAGGGCCTCCATGTGGAGCAGGAAAAAAAAAAGAAAATGCTATGGGTGTTAGGGTGAGGTGGGTGAAACGGCAAGTAAGCTGACGGAGAGAAATAAGGAATAAAGACAGAGAAATAAAAGAGAGTAAAGAAAGGGCTCTGAGACAGAGACAAGAAAAAAACAGAGTGAAAACTGGAGAATCAAAAAGCGCATGTCTATTTTCCTCGTCTGTTTCTCTCAGAAGGATGGATGATGTTTAGTGGTTTATCAGACACTTACAGACACAGTAAAAAATAACCTTCCCAGTGTGGGGCCTGCTCAGATTAATACAGTGCAGCAGGCGATGTCTGAGTCAGGTCATTAGGGACCGCTGACAGTGTCATTAAGACAATGGGCAGATTATAGTAGTTATGTGTGACAAACTGCCGATGTGGACTCGTGTTCCTCACTTGACCTTTGGTGAGCATCACCATGACTCTGTAAATCAGGATGGAAGATAAAAAATGAGGCAATACTATAAATCGCTCTTATGACAATGCCTGGCGTTACACTTAAGGTTCTGACATGTTCTTCTGAAATGGCTAAACTTCCTTTCTGACTCACAAGCATAAAAATAAATACTACTCCTAATCAACAAAGTTTATCTTTTGTGTAAAAAAAACGCCACAAGTGAAATAATTCATAAGAAATTCCATACAACTATGTGCAAGTGTTTAGGCATGATGGACAGAGAAAAGACTCTCCACAGTCCACAGAGCTCTGTCCTGCCATTCTCCTCCTTGATCTGCTGTGCTACGCAACAGTCTATTTCACTTACCCACGCTCTGCACAGCCATAATTAGTTATTAACAAATTACAGTAGATAAAAAATCTAATCAAGCAATCAATACTAATCAAGAAATTTGAATTTCTCTACTTGGTTAGAAGGGCAAGCCTGAAGGTATGTTTAATATTATTCAAGCTACATTTTGAATGCTGTGTTTAGACAAATAATATTTGCTGACATGACCCCTAACAACACAAGAACTTAGTAGTACTTTAAGTCTTTACCAGGGTTTGAAATCTGAAATTATAACACTCACAATTTATTGCTTTAATATACTTTGTAAATGACACAGGCACAGAGGCCAACTAAACTGACCGTCATGGTTTTATCTTGTTTCAACTTCATGAAATTATTATTAAATTTAGATTATTATGATAACTTGACTGGAAAACCTTTGAGCACATAATGATCAATGTTACTATTGTTGGTGAGCTTTCTGCCATGCAGAGCAGAGTCATTGTTGATTAAGTTTAGAAAAATTATTATCAAGTTTAAAGACAGCAATTGTAACTTTGTAGCACAAGTAGAGAGACAGTTGCTGTTGGTTTCTAAGCATTTTAGTAAAAAGCTCAGATTCTAACAGTACTAATTCAAACTTGCTCAGGAAGAAGTGCAGGACTAATGTGGGAGGAACCAAAAAAGAATGTAGAAGAACAATGGAAAATGAGCAGCTTACAGGCAGCACAACAGAAAACATATATTTAAGAAAAAGTATTGATTTTACATATGATAAACTGCCTAATGCTAAATAAAGAATAATTAATACTTTATTAATCCCCTTGGGAACTTCTTCATGGACAGGCTGCCACTTTGATGCACCAAGGGTACAGGGGTTCAGTGTCTTGTCCAGGGACACTCCATCATGTAGCCAGGAATCGGGTAAACCGGGAGTCGAACCACCAACCTTGGGGCTTCAAAGATGACCCTGGCCCTACTGTATATGAAAAAGTACCCCTTGCTACATCATAAATGAATGATGACTAATGATTAACCACATTTTTGGAAAGCTGATTTCACTCGCCACATCCATGTCTGATTATTGCCAGACCTGTTGAATCAAGAAATCACTTTCTGACAAAGTGAAGCATGCTCAAAGTTCTAAAAAAGCAACACATTATGCCACAATCTAAAGAAATTCAAAAAACAGATGAAAAACTAAATAATTGACATGCTTCAGTCTGGAAAGTGTTACAAAGCCATTTCTAAGGCTATGGGACATGAGTAAACCACAATGAGAGCCTTTATCCACAAATAGAGAAAACTTGGAAAAGTGGTCAACCTTCACAGGACTGGCCACAATTACCCCAAGAGAAGAATAACTCATCCAACAGTTCATTAAAGAAACCAGAACAGAAAACAGAACAGAACAGAAAATATTAAGTGGACTGATTAGGTGTGCATCCTGCTACATCATCAACTAACACAGCATTTTATCAAAAGAACAGTCAAACATGGTTGTTGTATTGTGATTGTCTTGTACCTGGACAACTTGCCATAATTAATTGGAACCATTTATTCTGCCTTTTACAGGAAAATACTGAAATAGATTGTCTGCCCATCAGTTCGTGACCTCAAGCTCAAGCACACTTGGGTTATGCAGCAGGACAATAATCAGAAACACACAAGCAAGTCCACCTCAGAATAGCATAAAAAAACAAAGCTAAGGTTTTGGAGTGGCCTAGTGAAAGTCTGACATAAATCAGACTGAGATGCTGAGGCATGATCTTGAACAGGCTGTTAATGGTCAAAACTGTCCAGTGTGGCTGAATTAAAACAATTCTGCAAAGAAGAGTGGGACAAAATTTCATTCGCAATTATGACCTAGTTATTAGGTTTAGGGGGCAATTACTCTTTCATATAGGGCCAGACAGGTTTGGGCAGCTTTTGTCCCCTAATAAATGAGATCATCATTTAAAAACTGCATTTTGTATTTACTCTGGTTATCTTTGTGTGGTATAAAATTTTTGGGATGATCTGAATCATTTAAATGTGACAAATATGCAAAAAACAAACCAAAAAATCAGGAAGGTGGCAAATACTTTTTCACAGCACTGTACATTGTAAATCAATCAGACCTTTAAACCTATAGAAATGCTTTTGGCTCCGTCTGAAACATTAAATCTATAACAGTAAGTGGATGCTGTAAAATCACATCCCACTGCCTCACTAATTTTCTTTAAAGTAGCAAAGTTAAATCTCAGATGGGTAAAGAAAAGGGATTTAATTTAGGGAAACTGTAATTTGAATGTAAGTAAACGCTTATAAATGACTGCAAGTGCTGTGCTTTGAAAGAAAAATATGACCTTTTGTTTTGGTGTTAATTAGAGCAAGTCTTGACAACTAATGCCCAGTGGTATTGCATAGACTGCAAAAATGATTTGCTTGCTTTTTTCTTCCAATTTAGTGGGATATCATTATGCAACTGTTTGGCATACGTTAAAAAGACATGTGTATAATTCTCTGCAGTAACAAACTTTAAATTCAAGAAGGTTCGTTGAATTGCTGAACTGATATTTGTGCAGGGAGAAAAGATTAAAAAAATATGCTGTGATGTTAACATTCTGACTGTGAGACACATTCAGAGGTCAAAAATCCAGCACTACTGGCATGAATTACAATAAACTGTGGTGAAAATCACCAAAAGCAATATATACATTCCCTCTGGGCATGAATTTACATAGAACACAGAAAACATCACAAGCACTGTGCTATGTATATAAAATGAATGTTAAACCCAGTGCAAAGTAAAGGTCTCTATTGGTTTTCACTATTAAATGCACTGCAGTCATGACAGGGAAATTCAGGTGAAGACAGGTCCTGTCAGAGAAGTCAGTGTGGTGTAAAACTAATCAAGCCTCAAGTGTGCCAGGCCAGGAAAAATCTGGACAAGTGTTAGACATATAATGCGCCACAGCTTTTGTACATAGTAAACAAATAAGCAAAGGAGAAGGAAAATAAATGTGCAATACAACCTGCCAACCTGACATTAAATTTACATTACATAGGTTCAAGATATCAGCATCGTGGTGGTCCTAGCAAAAACGCCTGGGAAGGTTTATCCTCTGAGCACTATGAACGTCACAAAAAGTCATTGCACTCCATCCAGCAGTCCTCGAGTTTTTTTTAGTTATTGACGTGAAATGAAGCTTTTCACGACATAGTTGTCTGTGAGTTTTGTTTTTCAGAGATTTATGTCATATTAGGAACATGATATTGTAGGTGCTGAGTTTACGTGAAGCACCGACAATGCATTACAAAATACTGTAAGGGGAAGAGCCGTTTTGTCTTTCTGCACCGTCACTGTGTCGGATTCTCTCTGATTCAGTTGTTCAGCATTTTGTTCTGTGCATCTGTCGCTGCTGCTTTGTCTGACAGGTGAAACAGCAGTGATAAATAAAACACTGAGTTGGAGTGCACTCCCTGCCGTAGAGTACTGTACTGATCACAGAGTTCATTGCATCACTTTAGAGTGAGAGCAAACATAATTTCTCATCACTCGCTTCGCAGTTTTTCAGTGTTGTGAGTGTTTCAAAAAATCTATTTTGTATAGATGCGGTTTCACAAATTTAAAAACACATTGGGAGCTTTGGGTGACACTTATTCAACAAATATCTATCAAAAAACTCAAATATTTTATGATGACATGTTTTAGTAATCCAGCGCTGCTATGCTATGAATTATTGAAAGCAGAGGTATGTTGGTGTTGACTTTGATCACTGTCGGCCTTGCCTGTCTTCTGCACCACTACTGCTCTGTCAGTCTAGATCAAAGCACATAGCAACATGTGTTTCAGGCCAGACTTTTCCCCAGAACTCACATTCACCTTGTTCTGATCATCTACAACAATGATGACTTCTTAAAAGTCAGGATGCTGCGTGAAGGTCATTAATTTATTCATTAGCCCGCTCGTGCCGTGTGTCACTCCAAAAGGGAACCACCAGTGCACTTGTGTTGACACTGGGACATGAGCTTTGATTTGTGATGCAAGTCAAAGGACCAAAAGAGATGAGGGATTCCAGCAGGCAAATTAAGCCATGCATTGTAAGGAAAGCAGTTCTTATGTAGCTGTTTTGTGGGCACAGGCTGAGAGTCAGACAGGAGGATTTAAATGATACCAGCACTGCAAAAATATCTCTTTGAATGTAAAATAACATGCATTTCTTGGTTGTGGGAGAGAATATTTTCAAAAAGCTTTCAACATCTCTCTGCAGAATTGACAAATGACTAAAAGACATTCTGAGGTTAAAAAAATATTTCTTGAAACCAATAAAAAATTGAGTTACTGATGTTTGCAAGATTAAAGATAAACCCAGGAGATTATTTTTATGTGCAAAACATGTTAACAGTGTCTACACTTGGATTTAGAATATGCAGTGCAAACCCACTGTTGCCTGTTTAAATATATAGCTGTTGTGTATAGAACTGTGGTCAAAACATACTGACGTATAAACACAAGCATGATCTGTCTCAATCTAGGGTCTGCAGATTGTCATCCTGCACATTCTACGCTCACCGTCGCCCTTGTGACTTAATTCCTGTTAATTTGTGTGGCATTTCGTTTACAATATACATTGCTTGACAAGAACAAAAACTTAAGGTTGCAGTTTAGTTGCATAGGAACGTCATTTTAAAGAGACAGGGTTGTCAGCTGAGGCTGTGGTGGGCGGTGATTGGCCATAGCCAGCTATGACATTAGACTGAACAGGAAACTGTAAAAAAACTAAAAAATAGCTATAGTAATGTATAAAAACTACCAAAAGTTGGATTTTGCATAATTTCATTTTGCATTAATAATTTTGTAAACGAACCCTTTAATACTTGTTATGTTTGTCTGTGTTTTTTATAAAGCCACTGTCCATTGCGAATCGTGGGTTCATTTTTCTTTTCTTTTTTGTCTTTTGCCTTGATCTTAGAGAGATTTCCCGTTCAAATAAAGGATTTAGCAAAAATAGCGCCACCAAATAAACTCAGTGTCTTGAATTTAGACTGGGTTGTTCTCTACTATTGATGCGACAAAGACGTGTAATAGCCACAGTCTTGGCCAAGTGGCTGAACGCTTTTGAAGGCTGGTAAGTGATTGAGAGGAACAAGTGTCCTGGGAGACGGACCTCTAAGTAAGAGCGATTCTCTCTCCTCTCTTAAAGTATGGACCACTATACCAGTGACCTTCTGCTAGTGAATGGATGAAATTGGATGATTTCTTGCTAGAGCTGAGAAGGAGTGACAGGTGGCTGTGCTCCCAAGCCTGAAGGAGAGTTGATCTGCTCAATCCAGTCCTTGACTCCTGCTGTCCTTTCTACCGCTTTTCCTCTGCTGTGATCAAGAAACATCTCACAACATCATCACTTATTTATAGGCCAGATATGAAGAGCCATATTTCATTATCACTGGTCACTTGAGCACCAACATATACACGTGAGTGCTCTAATTTGCAACCATAATTTACATAATTGTGTTATGTAAACTAAAGACTTATAAGTGACACTAATTCTGCACTAGGCATTTCATTTATTATTTTTAATAATAATATTTTCTTTTAGGTAAATACTATATGGCATGTTCTTGTAGAGCCTCATGAATCTGTACAGTTTTCTATTCTAATACTTGAAAACACATACAACTAGTAATGTGGAAAGTTTTCTACAGTGTAGTCATGAACAATTCTCCACCTAAACCCAAAAAACCAAAGACCAGAGACTCTAATCTGTGATGACACGCTGATATACAGTTTCGAGCTGCTTCACTGGCCATGAATGGGAGACTGACTTTGTGTACTCTTACAATGTTTGCCTGAGTTTCACATCCAAGTGAGTTTTACATTGATAGTGTTATAACTTTCAAAGCAAAAAAAAAAAAGAAAAAGTCCCCTATTCCTAGGAAAATAATTCTGAAAAGTGTTGCAGACACATTTTGCATCATTTGAAATTCATCTCTATGGGGCTGCACATCAGAAGCACAGTTGTAAACACATACACACAGGGGTGCGTAGTAAGGCAAACACACAAACTGAGACAACCACACATAAACATACAGTAGGTTACACACAGTGCAGTGACTCTCATTTTATCCAGCCAGACAGACAGACCATGATGTCTCACTCTGCACCCAGGTTGCTGTGACATCTCTAAACCCTGGGAAGACTTAGCCACATTTTCTGGTGCATGCTAAATGTTTCATAAATATCATTTCTATAGTGGGTCATCTGATGCAGTTATTCATCATACAACTCTTCTTCTTCTTCTGTGTGCTAATATGGTACAAATGAGTTCTTGAGCACTGTATTTCTTCAAAGGAACATGGGTAAGAGAAACAAGGGATTCACCTCTTTCCTCAGTCATCTTTGTTCTTAATTTGCTTAGCATTGTGGGTGTAAACCAGCTCGCACTGGTGTTCCATTCACAGACAAAATAAATATAAAAAGCTGAAATAATTAATGAACAAAAACCCTTAGGGAGGGCTTTTAAATCTACATAATATCAAACTGCAGATTTTTCTTTTTTTTTAATAACAAGGCGTGTTAGGTTCTGTGATGTATTTCTTGCATGCTTAATTACTGAGATATGAATTATCTTTCGTCCTTTGCAATTTAGTAAATAAATCCCATGGGAGCTCATTTGGAGCAGGAAATAGGCCATATTTCTAAGTGGAGAAATCACCATGTGAACAAAGTTGCAATGGGGAAATATATGACTAAATCAGTCATGTAATGGAAGAAATCAAAGCAAAACACAACCTTGTTGGATGGTAACTTGAAATTTTGGTTAGACAAAGAGATAACCTGGCAACAATTCTCCCACTTGTCTTCAAAAGACACGTAGAACTGATTGTTCGCAAAGTTAGAAGAGGAGATCAGTAAAATAACAGCATAATCAGTGTAGGTGGGAGAGTAAGCTTGCATGTTTCAGAGAAACAATGAAGCAGAGAGAAATCCAGAGCATCTGAAGGAGAGGAAGTGAGGGTGAGCAACATTCAAGATGAGGTGCAGGAAGGATGGGTGGAGTCCAAATAGAGCAAACCTGTAGGTTATTTAATATATTCTGGGTCCTTCTGAGGAGGGAATGGGCAGCCCTGCAGGTTCTGCTCTCCCGGGGCTGAGACCACTCCAGACTGACTGCAGTAATGCACATTGACAAAGCTGTCAAAGGAGAGGTGGCATCCCGCATGGTGATGGATGCTGACCTGGGAGGAAGAAGAGAAAGAGAAAAAGAAGAAGAGGATAGAATAGGATTAAAGAAGTGAGCAAGAACCAAAGGTCAGACATCTAATTTTTGGGTGTATTTGAGTAATACTGAACACACACAGTAAGACAGTGAGTAATACAATAAGAGGATTTTCACTTTCTACATCAGATCAAAAGCACTCCTCTGCATGTTCAGAACTTCTATCCCCGTGTATCGATGAAAGCTCCCTGGCACTTAGACCCTTACAGCAAAATGCAATATGAGACACACCAGGTCATATCAATATTTTATGGCTCTGTCTGTCTTTCGCATGGGGGTTAGTGGAATAACAAACCAAAGTAACAGAATTGTGGAAGAGAAAGGAAGTGGGTAACTTCTTGCCCTCCCTGCTTTTCCATTCCAACTTCCCGTAGAAAGATGTGCTGACGTTGCATCTCCCGGGGCAGGTACAGCGTGGTGTCAGAGGCCCCTGGTGAGCAGCCCCTCACTCCTGTCACCTCTACTAACACCAACCCTCGTCAGCAGGGGCCGGCGCTAGCGTGGCAGCCACCCACTCCTCCTGTCACCTGTCCTTACACAGGCCAAGGTGACTTTGTTCCCTACTGATGGAAAAATGACAGCTACTGCAGCTACAACATTTGAAAAAGTCAGGGAGAAAAGCCATTCGGCTCCTCTCTCTCTCTCTCTCTCTTTGTCCTTTTCCCTCATTGTTTCTCTTCCCCTCTCAGTCTCTGTTTATCATTCTGTAACTATTCTCTATCACTTCGTACATAATTTTTGCACATACAGTATTCTTGTTATTCACCTGAAAATCCAACTAAAATCTCTTTGCTCTTTTCGTTTTCTTAAGTGTACTGGTCTGCTGCATAAATTACAGATGCAGTTCTCCCTTGAGAAAAAACATCAATACAAGGAGAAGTTGTTTTTTGGTTATTGGTTTTATGGCAGTCCCCCTGCAATAACTGCATTAAACAGAAAAATACTGTTAGTTCTGTATCAATGAAGACAAAGAACTTTATTTGCACAAAGCAATAACATCCGTTTTCAGACATTAGAACAGAGTTTAAAACAAAAGGGGCTGCATTAGTGCAGGGGCTGTTGTTTCATGTACCAGACAATCAGATATGATCGATGAGGTCTAGAAGGTGGGATTGGTTTTAAGATGTTTATTTAAAAACGTAAGGTTGATATTGGCAGGTGAGGGGAAGCAAGAATCAGGAACACGGAAGGGAAGTAGAGCTGGATCGTGACCACAGGTAAGTGAACTGGAAACCTGAACACAAGAGAGAAGTGTTAGCGGAAAACCGATTTTTAAGTGTTTAATGCTGCAGAATTGTTTACTCACTTGTGAAGGTAATGGAAAAAGGTGATTTGAGAAAGAGTATTGAAGTCTGGGAGAAACAGGAAGCAGGGTTGCAAGGAGACAATATGCCCATGTGACATGTGGTAGGTTTTCTGTTAAGATTACTCAGAGGACACTTCACATTATCACAATCACCATCACTGTTAGCACAGGTCCAGGTAGTCAGCCATAAAACACAAGTAACAGAGTACTTTTATCCTTAGTCCAGTTCCTTTCCAAAATCCATTGCCTAAGTGTCACATTACAAAATTTATAACGTGCACAATGACAGTGAAAAAATTTGGAAGCAAAATTAATTCACAGGGTTTGTGATGTTCTGAAAAATGTATTCACTTATTTAAGGAATTTCTTTTTCAGTGATTTTTAAGAAATACTTTTAGAGCCAGAGTGCATTGTGTGATCGATGCCTCATAGCCCAAAGGCAGTTCGATAAGCTTGTAGTATCTATAAACAGGATTAGAAAACTATTTCGCATTTAATTGTGATGATCTTGAGATAACATGAGAATATGGTGTTGATGTTACAAAGTAATTCACCAGGAATGTGAACAGGTGAGTATATGATTTGTCCATTTCAGCTTTTATTTCAGAGTTTCAGGTCTGTTGTTCAAAGATCAGGAATTATCTTGGTTCTGGGTGAACACAACAATAAACGAAGGGCTTGTGACACAGACTTACCAAAGTGGTATTATTAAAAGAATGAAGTATAGGAAGGCACGATGAGTTTGATGCTGGCTCACCATTTCCTTTGTAATTACCTACTTTTTAAAACTAACTAAGCTTTTATAAATTGAACTTATTGGAATTAGCTAGTTTTTAAAATGAAAGTATATTCTTCATGTAAGAAATATTGTTTTCCTCAAACAAGCAGTGTGATTTATGATTTCTTAAACAGCATGCTAAAATGAAACAATTTTAACACCTGAACCTACACCATTTGTAATTCTTTAGAAGTTCCCAGCTAGCCAAGAAATTAGCTAAAACCTCTTTTTTGCTTTGACCTTTTAGTGTAAACAATGCACTTTCCCTTCAGCACCATTTAGCAGTGAAACTCAACATATGGGTCATTTCAGTACAAAAAATACGTTCTGTGCTAGTTATGCTAGTTTTCCTCAGCCAAATGTTCACTCACCAAGATGCTGCAAGAGAGCAATAACTTGTTTCATACATAACTATTCAAACTTAATATTTCAATAACATTATTACACGTTAATATTGAATAATAACATTCTTTTCTGTATCTGTGCTTTATACTGGTATTTTTGCTATGTTGGTACAAACTGAGTTTGCACAGGTATGTGTTGCCTCCAGGGAAGTTTGACACTATGCTACAAGATAATACCAAACACAAATGAAAACATTACAACCTTAACCTGTCATACAAACTAAATCCTCTCGCTATCATTAGTTTTCTCCAATAATTGACCATACTGTAGCTGGTTCATATTCATCAATTTACATTGAGCCTTTTCAGTGGATCCTCGAACACAGATAAACAGCCAACTTTCTTCATTTCAATAATAATCAACAGCAATTTTTATTTTAAAATAAGAGAGTAATTCAGTAAATCCAGTAAGAATTGCTGAGTAAGTGAACAACTTCTAAAATCTTTTATAACTCCCACAACTCTGTCTTCCTTTTATCCAAATCAAATAAAATCTTTTTTTTTTCTCTTAAATTCTGCGCTGTCACTGTTAGTTAGTTGGGTTGATGCAGGCCAGTATGGATCCATTCAATATAGATCTCAGCTCAGGGACACTGGGATTCATAGTCTGGCAGAATTTGTATCCAAGTTACTTCATTCCATGAAGTGCAGACAGGCAAGTGCAGACTGCTAAAATCATGAATTTCTTCCAGCAACGTGTAAAAACATATTTGCATTATACGGCTTCTTTAAATTGTCTAGAATAAGCCAGAAGGGATTTCCTAAAGCACTGAGGTCTGAATTATCACACTCGGCACATTATTTCTGAATTAGGCATTATATACTGGCTTGGCCTCTGTGGAGTAAATAGTGAGATTTTCATGTTTAGGGTGATAATGTTGAAAATGTTTCATTTGAATTACAGATGGCTCTGGGAGCATTGTAGCATGACTGAAGTGAGAGTAATTGGTGAAATGTAGATGACACACAATGCTGCACGCATTAGCGCTGCAACACATCCTGAAATTGCAGCTGCTTATTTCATTTTTCAATGCTCTTACTCTTGTTGTTTTCATAGCAGACTGATTTGTCTACTCTTCTCCTGTTGCACTGTAGATTGCATCCTGAGCTTTTGAGCAGCTCGCATGAAAAATGTCTGCTGTCAACACAGTGTGTCTCATGGACAATGCTAGCCAAAATCCTGTTTTGCGCTTTTTTTTAATGGGTAGCAGGGAATAAAACCTGATGAAATGGAACAGTTATGTTGAACATACACACACATACATGCACAAAAGGAGAATAGCGAGGTAGAGAGTGTGGTGAAAGACATAAAAGATTTCTATTTACTTGAGCACTGGAAGGATGTTGTGCTGGGGACTCACGCTGTGATAAAAGGGGAGAAACTAGATATCAAACTATGTTGTCCACCTGCTGTCTTCTCTCGCATTAATCATTAGATTACCTGTCATATAGGCCTTGCTTTGGTCAATTATCACCATCATCCATTTCCAGCATGAGACAGTATACGGTGAGTAGCCATCTGCTGCGTTATAGCTGGAATTATGGGTCACACAAGTGGTTGCCCTCCTACAGAACAAAAAGCCCCTTGAAAAGTTGACTTGGTCGCAGCTTGAGACAAACTTTGAAGTTTTCTACTTGGAAACAGGAACTAAACGAATGAATCTGAGACTCTTTGAATATGACTTAGCACAGGCGGCCGCTTGTGAGACATTTATCTAAAACTGAACTCACATGTCAGTCCAAACAGTTATGTTCAGTTCTATCAAAGTGAATCAAGAATTCATTTGGACAACATCACCATCCTGTCACACTTTCCTTCTCACTCACACGCACTCGTATGATGTACTGCTGTGTGAGAGATATCTTTTAACAGCCTCATGTTGACTCATTTATCATCTGGTGCCATCAGTGCCGCTAGAGTCCATGCATCCTGGCATGTAAAGCCAGTGCTTCAAGTTGTCCATAATTTCACCTCATTTTCACGATCTTTCACACTCAGGCAGATGATGGCATCAGATGAAGACATCATCATTCATCTGTGGGAAGGTAAACATCTGGTAAGCTCCATATCACCTCAGTGAGAGTGCTGAAGGCGTTTACGGACAGCAATTTAGATTTAAAGATGCTCTTCCCCTGATATAATTTTTCAACTTTCTAAGCTTTTCTTTCATCCAAACTTTTATATTTTTTCTTCAGTGGCAGTAATACAACAAGGTTGAACATTATACGCATTTGTGTTATTTTATATTTCACGCTCAGAGGTCTTGAGCTACCAGCTGTGAGAGGGACGTCGCTATATTACCTATATTTTCTGGATGTTATTGTGTTGTACTGGAAAGTCAATGACAACTTTCATCCAAATATTTTTTTCATCATGTCTCTCTTAACACAGCTGCTTTAACAAGCGTGTTTTCTGGCTATAAAAGAATTGTGCAAAAATAGTTATGTTGTTTCTCTCAATTTTTGCTAATGATGTGATTTACAGCATACGGCCTTTTAAGATTAGACATCAAGTCGTCTGCCTTGCACTGTTCATTTTTTAAGTAACATAAGGGTAACTCTTATAGGTTGCTCTTCATTGCAGCTTTATCATTTATTATATTCATCATTCCCGAGCACTGATAAGTGCTTTTTATTTTTTCTTTTGCTTTCCCCTTTTCTTTCTCATCTGTCGTTTTAAAACCCAGAGCTGGAAATCAAGCATTCCTTTGTTCACTCTTCGTTTGGAAGGCAGACTTCGCTGGCTTGTCGCTCTAAGCAGTGACGATGTGGAAGCAGCTCATGGCAAGCATCCTTGGAAAAGATATTCAGCTCCGCTTAGCAGGTTCATGAATACAGAGAGGTATTGTAAAGATCAAACAGAATGAACGTGGTGTTCCAGCTTGCGTGGTGGAAAGGAGTGTGGTTGACACTTTGACACCTGCAATTGTGTCATTATTACAACGGAGCGATAGTCAGGGTAAATGTTTATTGAAATGAAAATCTGCCATGAGCTCTTTACTGTAGTTAGAGGTTTTGTAATAGTTATGTTCACATGTATATTTTGACATGAAAGAGAACTTCTTTATTTGATCTGTCATCACTATAAATGTGCTACTATTATAAGAGTCTGGCCAACTGTTATGCTTGTTTTTTGGCATCCTCTAATATGATATTCTTGGCCTGACTCCTGAGTCACTCCGCCTTGGTTTCTCTAGAGTTCTGAATAACTTCCAGATTGCGGTGGATAAAACCTTATTGCCATTGCTGTATTCGGTAGTCAAATCCTCCTTTAGAGGGAGAGTGTCAAATTTGTCAAATTTGTCCTTTTAAAAACTGCCTGTTTGAAGCAACCAGCAACAAAGGACGTGAAGAAGGTCTATTGCACCTATTTGGTGCACTGTCTCACCTTGCAAATAGTCATCACCGCTTCTTGTCCTTCATCTTTGTTTAGAATCCTTTGGCCTGTTTGGGTAAATGAGGTGCATGACCCTGCCTTTCTGCATCACCAAACTCTCACATTGTTTCCTCATGGTCGAGGGGGAGAGGCTGGCACTCAGATGGAAAGCACTCTGAGCAGACGGTTTAGTAATTACACACTGGAAACCAATCAGCCTGAACACTGCTTCTTAATTAGCAGAACAAAACAATAGTGCATGGATTGGAGGACCCTGGAGGTCACTTGTTCCCCTCAGGTATCCTACTGCGGTGGCTCGATCCTCTTTGGCTACTCTTTTCCTCCCTGATCAGACCTACAGCTCCAGGTAATCACAGATGCATCACAGCAAGTAAAAAGCCAACATGTTGCGTATAACAGATAAAGGAGCTAGATCCCACTGGATCTGCATACACTTCAAAGATGTGGCCGAACGGATGAGCATTTCTGTTTCTCGTCATGGATATAAGCAAAAGAGATGAGAGGTCACCTAATCCATTCTAATCAAGGCTACAACAGCACATGCATGGTGCTCATTAGTAAACAAGAGAAAGAGTTGCTCCACGACAAACAACTTGGCCATAATTAGCATGTAGAGGATCTTGCGGCAGACAAAGCCTCTGATAGGGGTCAGGAAAAACAAACCTTCACTGAGGCATGGAGTCAAAGCACTATGTTTAATTCTCACAATCGAAACTCTTCACATCAGATTACACCAGCTTTAAATCCATACAGTTTGATAAATGCTTTAACTATAAATGGACTGCGTGCGCTGCTCTTGCACATTTGATATTTACAAGGATATTCTTAATGTCTCGTAATGGACTATGCATGCTTGCAGTAATTCCTTCTGTAACACTACCCAGCCTAAATTACAACCATGAGAAGACTGATTCCAATTTCCTGCATGGAAAGATCTGAGATGTCTCTTCATAAAGCTCCATAAAATGACAGTAAAAGCATTTGAGATAAAGAAACACTGTAATATGTATATAATAAGCACAAGAGTGAGTAAGTAACAGAAGAAGTGGTGCTGCTGCTGTCTGACATGGTGCCAGGGAGTTTCTGCTATTAACAGTTAGGTAGAGCAGGCTGCTAATAGTTTTTTCATGTCTATTAATGTCTCTCTCCAGAGCCTGCAGTTACATGCTGTGTCATTAAAGGTCAGAACAAATTGGATCCTCAAATGAAGACAGCGTGAAAAAAAGCAGGACTTCTTAATAGCTTGAGTAAGGATGCCAATAAATGCTCTGATTATTATTAATGATTTTTCTCGGTATTGATTTGGCCCTGTCTTGTTGTTGAGGTGCTGGGTGATCTCCCACAGTCAAACTATAAACGCAAAGTACCGTGCAGCAGCCAAAGACTATTTTACATATGTTTCCTCATTTTGTTATTATTATATAAATCTTTAATAGTGCATATGCACTGCTGGCTAGTATTGTTTTTATGAATTATACAACTATAAAAAGTAGGATGAGTTATTATAGAATTTAAAACAGTGCATACCATATCTTGATAAAACTAGAACACCAGAAAGAGAGAAAAGAAGCTCACACATTGTACCTTCTGTACCAAACATTGAATGACAGCACCTTTGTCAATTCCTGGAGGACGGTAAATACTTTATTTTTGATTTGCCTGTGTTGCCTACACGCCCACACTTAGACATTATGGTCTGATCCATTTGTAGTTTAATAAATAAGTGATGTAAATATGCACTGTAAATATGAACGTAATGACCTTCAACATCAGGAAAATACATTATTCGTGAGGATAGTGTGAAGCTTGTTAGCGACTGTGTAGTGTCAAGGTTTGTTTCCCCAACAATAGCTGTTCACTTTACCTTCACCTGAAGTTAACCCTATACTTGGGAGATAATTATCCTGACCCCCAACTGTTACCCTGACTCTAATTACTCTTCATTCTTGTACAGTTCCTTTGTGCTTCTTGTTCAAACTAGAGAATTGCAAATGACCTTCAGAAATATGAATATAGTGATATGCATGCTTCAAAACAAATCAAACCACTCACAGTACATAAAAATAATTAGTTGAAGAGATGCTCTTTCTCAGCTGGTTTGCTGTCATCCTACACCAGCTGCCAAACAGTCCACTACTTGGTAATGTTCACAGCACCTATGAGGACAATAAGACAGGAGCACGTTCTTCCCTTCCCCATCATTTCTCTGCTGTATCGACTGCCAAGTTGATATTTCAGTTTCTGTTATGTGACATTTGGCTGACTGAACAGAGGTGTCGAGGACAGCTATCACCAAGAGAGGAGGATGGGAGGGTGGAGGGAGGAAAGAAGAGATAGAAGGAGCAAAAATCAGAGGCGGAGGAAGGGTGTTGAAAGAGATAGAGAGAGAACTAAGAGACAGTCAGTGAGCCGAAGGGATTGAGGCAAAGGAGAAAAGGAAAGCAAGCGAAAAAGAACTGTCATATCCACCCTTATCACGGTGGTGTGCAGTTTTCCATATGTCTCTTTTCAAGCGGCAGCGGAGGGTGCATATAAACTGTACTGGTGTCTTTGTCCAAGCTCCTGCCAGGTCATTAAAGCTCTCCACAATCTCTGCAGGCTAACTCCACCACCCAACCAGGCTCTGAAGTCTCACCGGCACCACAAATACACTTTTCCTTGTTTTTGAACCAAAGGATTTATTGTTTTAGTCTTTCTAGGAAGCGTGCTGTGGGAATTTTGCCATAATCTATAAACTTCCAATACGAAGGTAAAAAGAGTAGATTACTTCATGCAGCACCACAGAGCAAGAAGAGTTAAATTTATTAATTTATTCAAAGAGACACGTTACAAGACTCCCTCAACTTGTGTAATGTGTGATCTCTGAGAGTGCAAACACTTTGATCAGATAAACTGTCCAGATGTAGTGTCCCTAGCTTACATTAAGTTGCTCATTTGAAAGCTGTTATGCAATGATAACCTTGAAATCTAGCTCACTGAGAGCCCAGTCTCTGGTTGCAGTACTGTAGAAACGTGAGACACATAAAATCTCACATCAGATAAATAAGCAGAACCACATTGAAATTTAATGAAATCCCTACCTAAGATATACAGTACAATCTGCAGTGTTCCAGGCACACACACAGCTTTATCTGTATGTCTGTCAATGTGTGAGAAAAAAAAAACTTATATGTATCCACTGCTTTATATTATTATAACATTATTATAGGAGTAGACTGTGATTAATTTATTGCAAGTACTATTTGCAAGTATAATGCTGTGAAATATTTCTTCACACTTAAATTATTCAGTTCATCAAAGAAATGTTTATATTACACAAAGATACACAAAGATCCAAGTATTAGGTTGTTCAAAGTATTTGCAAAATCAAACAACTGGCTGTTCAAATACTTTTCACAGCACTATATCGATTGGTGAATTCACAGGTCGATGTTGATCTTGTGTTGGTAACCTGCCCAGAATATATCCCATCTTTCACTCAGCTGGGACTGGCTCCAGCTCACGTGTGTTGCCTTTATTATACCATAAATGTGTTGTTCTCTTTCAGTTATTCGAAAGGTAAAGTTTTGTGGGGTACAATTGGATATAACCAAAACACAAAACCCAAATATAGCTTGGAGTTGCTTAAATATTTTAGGCATGTTAAAAATCTTATGCAAAAATATAATAATCTCAGGGTATACAGTACAGTTACTTTTCACTGCAATAAAAATAGTAGGAAATCTATCTTGTGTAATCAGTTCATTAAATTTTGAACTTTCCAACTTTAACTCAAGGTTGAAACATTAAACAGAGACTGAGACTTTGTATTTTTAATCAAAAAGTATAGTGCCTCATAGAAGGAACCAAAGTTGCATATGTATTTTCACCTTTAATAGTTGAAAGCTTTTGTGTCTGTGCATGCTGTGCTCCCTCTGGAAGCTCTGGCACAAACCTCCCTACTTACATAAGAGAAATGGTCTGTAACTTTTAGTGATATAACAAACTGACGTTAGTAAAACAAAACTCTGGGGTGGTGATGCTGGGCAGTCTGTCACTCCACCACTTTAGGCCAGACTGAAATACTCTGCTGGGTCAACAACTAATAGATAGATTGCCATGCAAGTGTTACATGAATGTTGCATTGCTTATTTGACTTCTAAAGTAGAGTAAAGCTTGAACTCAACTTTCAACCATGTTCCTAGTAAAATCCTAACAAATAAAAAGCAAAGGGAGGCAGGCCTGGTATGGTCACATTTTAAATATTTAATTATGTAAACCACACTTTAATGGCCTTGGTATCAACTATCTAACAACAATTTTAACACAGAAAAACAATTAAACTCTAAACTGGAAATTCAAATCAGTGGCCTGTGTCTATCTATTTCTATAATTTTTCAGTTAGTTAGAAAGCCGAATGGGGTCCTGCGCTTTGTAAACAGTCATTAACAATGTTTCCGAATTACTTTGTTGTAAGTAATGTGAGATAAAAAATTATTTTTTTAAACCATGTGGTGCACTCATACGTGTCGCTATTGGATAATAAATGGCTGAATATTAAGTAAAACAACGAGTAAAGATTCTTTATAACAGAAGCTGCGAACAGAAAGTGGATTCCAGTGGTGAAGTTTTCAAACGTCTAGAACTCTGCATGGGCACTCCGCGAAAACATGAAAAAGTTTAAGCTGCTGCAACAGATTTCAGTGCCATCAATGCACTTCACTGACCGAGTAAATAGAAGCAAGAACGCATTCACAGTCGATTACTTTGTAAATGCAGTTTAGCTTACAATGAGGCATTTGAAGTTTGAGACTGTGATAACTTGAGTTAAGTCCTGTTTTTATGCCATGAAATCCTCAATTAAAGAATAAACCATGCAGTTTTCTCATTTGAGAAGCTTTTGGATGCTTTGTGGCTTTTTACATTGTATTTCACTTTCTTACAGCTACCAGTGGCTGTATGTATGTTCAGTACAATCGCTGTCTTACCCAATTATCATAGCGCAGTGTATATTTTGCAATTTAATTAATGCTGTAAAGCCTTGTGCGTTTCTGTAGGTGTGAAGCTTAGGGCTAGATCACGCTGCAGGACTTGTTTGATATGTTTCTTCATGTTTTCTATTATTTTATCCACACTTAAAACTTTTTAAATGTTATTTAACTACACCCAGCATGAGGTGTTCTGCACCAATTAAAATAATTGTTCACACCTTTGAAGCCTGCAGGGGACGTGTATTACTTCAGTGCCGTACTGAACTATTTAACAAGGCAGTGAGCTACCCGACAAAACCTAAGTACAGTAAACCCACGTCAAGTTACAGCTTATTTGTAAAAAGGTTTTCAATTACATTTAGAAAAATATGTATGTATTTGTGTCCTTATACCTAATTATATTTACAGTAAACGTGCATAAACTAATTAACAAAGCCTATCTACAGTAACTTTACTGGCTGTAGTATGCACCCTGGTCTTGAAGATAAGTATATTTTAGGAGTTTATCTCTATGTCAGCTTCCTAAAACACCACCATGACAGAGAAGCCCTTTTTGACCCTTTTTGTCATTCATGACACTTCACTTCAGTCGCTCTGTGTCACTCTGTCCATCCAGCAGGTATAGTGCGACAGATTAGCATGATCAAGGTCAGTCTGAGTGTGTTGACCTGAGTGAGTAGCAGCAAAGGTGAGTGGATGCACCTGCTGGCCCCCTGCAAGTTGATTTAATTAAGGATATGGGTGCACATTTGTTCCTGTGGTATTATAAAGCCCAAAGGAAACACTGGCAGGAGAGGAGAGGAGAGGAGAGGAGAGGAGAGAAACCACACATAATCATAAGGAGGGTGCAGGGGAATTGATGAACGAGCTTTTAATCTGCATAGAAATAGCAGGGTTACGAAATTGAGCTGTGGTCTTCATGGCCCAGTCTGATGTATGAGAGTGCTGTGGTATACTTGTGCAACACACACCCACGCTTTATTAGAATATGTTTGTCCTTCCAACACTGACCTTATTCCCGGCCTTAATTAAATGCTCCCTTAATGACTTCCCTGTCTAAGGATAGCTTTGCTGACTTGTTGGTGTGTGCACGTGTGTGTGCATACGTGAGAATGCATTTATACCATGCACCTTTTTTGGATGTACTGTGTGCTGTGTAGGCGTGCACAGTAAATGGGCATGTGGGAGGTCACTGAATTTAACAATATTTTCATGTGCGATCATATATTGGTTGTGTTTGTTGGTTTGTGTTGAAAATCTCAGCCACACATACTAGCTTGTTCTACATCTTTATTTCATTAACCTACGTGTGTGTGTAATTGCATTGCAGATGAGTTAAGGCTGCTGAAGTCACTGTGGAGACTCTTATTATGAACCATCTGATTAAAAGGAGGTGTGCAAACCTGGGAGTGTAGGGTAGAGGGAGGCTACTTAATGAGATTTTTAACCCACTAATTCAATAGTCAAAAGTAAACAATGAGGAGTTGGGGAGGGAGGAAAAACGCCTGGGGGTGACACCAGCATGGGAACATGAACACATTCACTCTTACATTAGCTATGTGCCATTATTCTGCACCACCACCAAACCAACTGAGGATTAGCTCGCACATGTTTCATTTCTTTCTTTTCTTCACAGACCCTCCTCTCCCTCCCACCTTGCTTTAATCCATCAACCTGAAGACTAATCCTTTTGAACATTCAAAGCAAGAGCCAGCAAGGCGGCAACATGATCAATTACAGACTTTCAGCTTCTGTCTCAGTCTACTACGTCATGCAAACATTGGTACAAACACACATTCATTTTGTTGCTGCTGCTTTTCCCATTTTTCCTCCTGTCTCTTTTCAACTTGTGCCAGCCTCTTTCTTAGCATCCACTGCTTAGCTTGCCAGTGGCATAACTTGTGTTATTTCTCAAAGAATAAAATAACCCTCTGCAGATTCAAGGTTTACTTTTGTTTAAAAAAAAAGAATCCCAATAACTGATACAAGTGGAAGACATTGTAATAATGACTTTCAATGTATTTGTCATAATGGTGAAGCTGTACATGTGATGATTTATTGATTTGTCACTTTCCCCTGCTCCCTAACAAACATTCTTACTCTTTGCACATTCTCTCATTATCCTATCTGGTGATGAGGGTGGTGTAGGATGGGATGCAGTGGGTTCAGGGTTCCAGAGTTAATTCCTCTGCTGTGCTACCACCGTCAGGATTTTTTTCTAGCATTGTTTCTCTGTGGCCTACATAATGGCCAGTGTTCTGTTGAAAAGGATCCTGAGGGGGGACTCTAATAACCCAGATAGATAGTGCTGTTACATTTCTATCTCCAGGCACTCTGTCTTTGCCTGCCAGCGCCCAGGTGCCTTACTCATAGCATTCACAGTGCTTCCTCTGCCATGTAAATAGTATCTATCACCTGCAGAACATGTTGAAGTGTAGAATAGAGGATGACAACTGAAAGGGAGAGAGAGAGAGAGATATTTGTCATATTGCACACAAAAATTGCAAAGTATGTACTTTTTCACAATTTTTCACAATTTTCATTTTGTGATTATTTGTGTTTTGCTTAGTTAGTGGGGAAATTATTTAAAGAGTATGTGTATTTGTATGTGCCTGTCTGAATAAATGTGAATTGAGATGCCTTTATCTGAGATCAAATGTCACAATCATTGTAAAACATCATATTGATTAAAAAAATGGTTTGGTGTTGTCAATAGATGCAGTCATGCAGCTGAAATGGTCCGTGAAATGCATTAGGCCTCCGTCACTCTCCACACTGGTCAGCCAAATAAATCCTTTATTTTCTCAAGGAAAACAGCTTAGATAGTGTACATCCAATATCTGCTGCCACAGGCTTGTTCATTCATCTTGTCCAACCACAAAACAACAATAAATACATTATAAAATATGAAGAAAAGTTTAACGTTTGCCTTATAAAAAATTCCCTGGTGTTTCTAGGACTTATTGCCATATACAAAGCTTTCAAATGCTGATAATGCATCTTAAAATTATTGTTTTGAATCCAAAAAATGGAAGCATCAGAGCACATTTACTGTGCTGACTGGAAGGAATATGCATATGCAATATGCAGTTTTAAGAACAAAGGAATTGTTCTTAAGCATTATGTTGTAAGGTTAAGATCATCTTCTGCACTCAGTTATTATACAGTTGGATGCCTCTTTACTAAGAATGTTACTGCACTGATTCAGAATGGTTAACAAAGAAATCTAGTTTCTTTGTTAACCTTATGGATAACATACAAGTTTGCTCATTTTTTATTCTGTACCTTGACATGTGAAGGAATGGTAAAAAACGACTGAAAGTTTGATGAGTCCTCATATTTTCTGGTCCAATCCAATGGTAACGTCCTATAGAATATATACTACAGCTTTCGCTGTATGGACAGGGATGAGATGGGTTCTTGAGGCAATCTGTTGAGGATGTCTCTGGTGTACAATTATGACAAGACCACGGGGCCTCTGTTGCTTTGGCAGATAATAGAAGGTGACCTGATTAACCCGCAAATTGACATTAAGTATCAAGAGTCTGTCTTGGCTTCCTACCTAAAACAATCTAGGGGTTAATTAAGCACTTAACACATGAAATTCAATATAGAAGATGTGTAGTAGAATGTTGACCAGGAGAAGAAAAAACAGATACTTAAGGTTGCATCAGGATCATTGCCTAAGATTGATGACCACTACAAACCACACATCTAAATTCAAGCAGATCCCATAAGGCACTAAAACAGTCTTTACTACAGCAAATACATTAAAGCCAGACATTACAGAGCAAATTAAGTTTTTTTTACTGTTACTTTGGTGTGAGCAATAGTTGAGAATGATGAAACTCTGTGGGCTTTGTCTCGCCTGGCATGACAGATGACTGTGCTTTGAAAATAGGGCATTGTCTCACACTATCATTTATTATGAGTGTTGGCCAGGTTTGATGGAGGGAGCCAGGCAGTTTGGAGCGTATAGATCATTCATCCAGAATGAGGGGCTGTACCGGGTGGAGATCTGCTCTGCAGAGGAGCTCCTCCAAACCTGGTCTGAACACAACTCAGATGAGTAACACACACACATATGGGGAGACTCTGAGAAAAGAAAAATGGCAGTCATGCTAGACTTAACTGCAGACAAAATCAATTTGATTGTCTTCCATGAAATCATATACTGAAATCCCAATGCAAAAAAAATGCTCTTGATGGGCTACATATATGTTGTCAAAAAATGTGCCTGCCAGTTTATGGAAATGCCACACCTCCTCAACAGGCAATCCAAACCTGCTACAACATACTGTTGATTTTTAAATAGATGTGTGCTGTTAGACTCAAATTGTGTGCAAATCTGCGAGCAAGAGCTTGGGTTTATAGTTAGGTACACTGATTTGGCACAGGGATGTGTCAGCTGACTGATTGAGTGAAATAGAGTGAGGTACTCCGTCTCAGATGTCACTCAAGGGTACGTTTTGCTAATGTATCCAGCTGTCTATCTCTAAACATATCTGTAAAAAGGATGGTACTTGGTTAGAGGAAATGCACTATCTATCATAAGTCAGATTTTGCACAGCACACACTGGCCACATGTTCACAAATATTAAATAATCTCTCTCAGTTCACTGATAAGTTTCCCAACTGTATAAGCAAACAAAAAAGGAAAAAACAAACACCTAAAGTACCTTTATGCTCATGTCAGCATTGAGATACACAGCCAGAAAAAAAAATCTTTTTCTAGGTTCAGACGCTATGCTATCTGCAGTGCACCTTAATATTTTATTAGGCTGCATGTTTAATGCACAAATCTCGAAATCTGAGCGTTTCTGTCAGTAAAACAATAACCTAGCCATTTGTGATTACATGGAGCCACTCTGCTGCTTGAACAATGCAGAAACTTTGGAAAGCCTTTCCAGATAACCCGCTGAGAGAGCACAATCCCTGGCAAGCCACAGTAACTTCAGAAAGCTCTTTGAATCTGGTTACAAACAAATAACCGGTAATGATGGATCGAATAGCGAGGCAGCCAATTAACTATAATTAACACAATCAAAGCGCTCACAGAAAATAGCTCTAATGATAACTGTGTGAGTTCCACACATTTACATGAACATCTATGATTGTGCACATGTGAACATTCACAGACATTTGTGTGAGCGCATTTGTATTTGTGTGTGTGAGGAGGGAGAGAACTCAGGGTTCTCCGACACCTTTTCTAATAAATCCATTTTTATGCACAGACTCTGTTGCCTCTCATTGAGATGCATCTCCTGGCCAGATGAGCTTGTTTACTTTAATTCAACAACAGTGCAGTAAGCACTTTGGTAGTGGTGATGGATAGCCAGAGTGACGGACATTTATTAGGATAGCTTTTAGACAGGCCCATGAGCGTTGCTCTTGACAGAAATAATCCATGTCAATAGGAAAGATACTGCCATCTTTGTGCCAACGCCGCTGCAGTGCACTCAAACGTCATCCCGACCTTCAAGTCTTCACTGAGTGGTGACACTTTGGCTCATGCACATCTACTACAAAACAAAATGCTGCCGGATTGTATCATTTCATTGATGAGGGTGTCATTATAACAGAATACCACTTATTGTTTATGCCAGGCATGGCTTGAACAGAAAGGGGAAAAAAGTTGTTGAAACTAATTTTGTTGAGACGTAAAAATTAATTTCCAAAAAAACATTACAAGTAGTAGAAGAAGTAAAAATGATTTTCCCCCTGCTTTGGAAAAGCTTGTTACTGTTTCAATGGTCACAATAATGCACTATTTTATAATGGAAATTAAACGTGATGTGTTTTAGGTTTAGTCTACAGAGTGTAGACAAGCATCATTTTGTGACTGTTTTTATCTTTATGTTAAAAAATACAGAATTGGGTATGTAATAAAACTACTAAAATGCATATCTGTACTATTTAAATCAAACTACTTCCCACTTAATCTTTTCCTATGCAAAATTATTCTCTCCATTTTTTAACAACAATCAAAAGCTCTATAGGTCCCATTGATTTTTGGTGATAACACTTCACACAGAATAACACATTCATATAATAACATTTTTTATTGTTGGATTATCTCAATGTTCTCACACACAAAGCAACAGTTGATTTTTTTTATGTAGTTCAATATTAAACTGAAAAAAGGAAACATTTATTCATGAGATGATTCTATTTCAGATACAGCATATCCTCACATAAAAAAGTAAAACTCTTGCTCAATCTCCCTCAGTCTTCTTCGAATCTAAAGGAAAAAGAAAAAGTGTCATGCAAGTGTTAATGCCTGTGAAAAGCCACTGTCATTGTCACATAACAGTTTTATTTCATGCCTGGTGTGGTACAGCTCTCTGATTAGCTGCACTGTGGTTCACACAATATGCATTGCATAGCTGTGAGCCATCTTGGTTGAGTGACTGGCATGTATCTGTTCATAAAAAGCTGTCAGCTCTGAATGTTTCATGTTACACTGGTCTGAAAATATTAGTACAGCCAACAGATTCAAAACTGGCTGATGGAAATGACGATGAGTTTTTGGTGAAGAGAGGTTAGTGAACGTATTCATTTCATCTAATTCTGTTGGCTTCTGATATTTTTATGCATTTCTATATATAATATACTGTATATATATATATGGCTTTTAGCAATGCATGGAACAATTACTATAAAACTGAGCAAACATTTGTCCTAAATGCCAAAATCCTCTTGGACCTCCAATGCCACTCATGGATTAATTAGCCTTCTTCCAGACCATCTTCAGGGTTTGGCGAGTTTGGGGCCCAGAGGAGAACCAGCCAGAAAGAGCCAAGCAAGACTGCCAGTGGGCATGTGGGAAGGCACACAGTGAAAGCACATTGTTAAAAAGTAATTATTTTCTCATATTTAACCAAACTATGAAAAACTATAAGAAGATCCCATATAAAGGAGAATAATACAGGAAACACTTCAACATTCATGCAAAAATTTAAAAAAATTATACAGCAAATTCACATGAAGCAATAATAACTTTGTTTTTAAAAAGGACAGCATTAAAGGTCAAAGTGCAATTAAAATTAATTTACCTTGACAAAAAGTAATTCGGACATTAGGTTGATAAATGAGTGTCGTCTGATTAAGGCAATTGACTAGATAAGTTAATTTTCAGTTATCTTTGGTTGGTTTAAGGAATCAATAATTCCCCTGAGCAATGCTGCAGGCTGTAGCTGCCAATCTAGATGTCCAAAGACCTTGTGTAACTAAAGGCGCTGCACATGCTTTAAAATAGAAAAGTATGACATTAAATTACACATATCTAGACTTTTGCAGCCTCGAGTATTGGCCAAGGATTTCAACAGACTCCTAACAACACCATTAAGGAAGAAGGGTTATCCTAGGGGCCTCGTACACCAGATTATTAAGGCGCTTCTAAAACTGGGCAGTAACTATATTTTCTTCCTTTCACATAACATTTTTAAGGGACCAATCAAACAATGCAGGATAATGATCATCTCAGGTTGACAGGGCATTGATTCACACATTGTGTAATAGCTTCAGGACTGTATTTTTCACATTTAATATTGCCTGAATGACTAAACCTGCCCTAGTACAAATTACCAAGAAAGACATTCTAACAGGTAATTGCAGATGAGTATGAAACTGCAGTAATGTTTGGTATGTGTATTTTATCCACTAATATCTGTTATTTTAGTAAAGCTAACTGGGAGAAAGGCTATTAAAGCAAGGAGACAGCCTGTAGGGCAGCTTCAGGAGCGATGGGAGTCCATTATAGAGCCTCTGCAGAGCTCTAACAGGTAACATTGGCAGCCATATGTCAGGTGATACTGAATCCACATTTTTATCTTGGTACCCTAATTATAAAATTTCTTCTGGCATAAGGGCCACACACCACTGACATGGTGTTGCTGTAGAAGCAACACCAGGCAGAGGTATGCTTAGCTGCCATAGAAGCTTGAAAAGCAATGCATGACTGACATTTCAGCAAGATGCCCTAAAGTTTATATACTGAAGTCACATTGGCCAGTGGCCTAACAAAGAATCTGTGACATATGCCTGGACACAGAGCTGCTAGGATCCTAAAATCCCAATCTATTGGATTTGTTTTTATCTGCTGTGGATCAGCCACAACCCCATTATTTTGAAACTCCATCCTTCCTGCCTGCTCAGAATGTTTGAGGACTGTGATTGATCGTATTTGATGGAGTGTGTGTTCTAAAAGCAACCTTGTACGCACATACCCACTTGGATCCGTTGAGCAAAGAAATCCAAGGACAGTTAACTTCACAATCACACATGAAAGCAAGAAAAGAAATAAAAACAATACGTCACTCCTTTATCACTCTATGGATTTCTGTCTCTTCTGGTGTAATCCAATCTGCATGGATGTTCTCTGAACACGCCTTTCATGTCTCTCAAAGACCACATACACCAGGAGACTTTGAAAGGGCAGAGTAGAGCACTGACAGAATCAAACATGACTGGCTAGTAACACAGTAGAACAACCTTTGTTCTATAAACAGATACATATTTTGTTTTTAGATTTGTTTTAGCTTTTGACGCTTTAACTTGGCTTAATGGCTGTGAGCTCATAGTGATAGTTCTCTACTTAGCTTTTGACCACCATCTAACTGTTTTCTTGAGCCCCCACGGGACTTTGTCTCATCTTTCATGACATTTATTTATCTGCTCAGATACATAATGATAGAAAAGGAAACTAGCAGTTTTGTTAAGTATGTTGTGTGATGTTTGAGAAATAAGAAGCTATAATAATTCTAGCCTCAAGTTAGTTTTGCAAGGATAGTGTTCCTACAGGTGATTTGCAATCCACAAGAGATTGAAAATAAGAACTGAAAATGCAGTTTAACCAAACACATTATTATTATACACAATGGGATGCATACAGAATTGAAATAAATATTTCCATCCAATTCCATCTTTTGAGTCTAAATTGACCATCAGTTTGATTATAATTTAAACATTCATGGTCACCAGAGGATGAATTGATCAAAGGTCACATGGGTCATGATTTGTCTCCTTTTCCACTGTTGGGCATTTTGTGTTTTTGTGTGAGTCAGTATTCTATCACCAGCAGGCATTGCAAATGGCACTTAACATTTCATGATGCAGCTTTATGGGCCAGTGCACATGTGCCAGCTCAGGATATGGTGGGACCTGTACTACTGACACATATCACATATTATACAGTAGGAGCACAAAACTGCAAGTATGTATGTGTTAATGCCAATGAAATTAGTAAGTCAGTCGTACACACTTGTGCACATTAATATGCATTTCCACACTCTAAGTCCCATTTATAATGGTGTATATCAACACCTGCTTATGGTATAAAACTAGATTTAAAAAAGCACAACAAATTGCAGAGAAGTAGATAAATCTGAACGCATGAAACTCCTATTCCATAGATTTTAGAGATTCCTGTACATGTATTCTAGTACCATTTGCAGGTCAGTGAAATGTAGCACAATGCAAAAACTGAAAAGCGACCCTTTAGTTTTAGCTGTATGAGCTTTAGCGTGTTTGCATGCTAACATGCTAAACTACATTGAAAATAAAAAAAGTATACTTCCTACATACAATCACACTGACATTGTGATCATATTAATAGGCTGAGCCTATCTCTTAGCTTCAAAGACCCACTGTTTCTAATTAGAATAGTAATAAATAAGAGGGAAAGTTTATTGGCATTATAAAGTAAATAAAAACATGGTTTACAGGAATAAGGGCCTGACCATCCCATTAAAAAAATTCTAAACGCAGCCTTGGTTGGACTACACACACATTTGTTCGGAGCACCACAAACTCACCCACGTGAATTGCAAATATTTTTAATTTTTAATTTTCCTTGGATCAGAACTTTTTGTACCTACCTGATAAACAGTCAGAAGCTGAAGTAAAAAAGAGACTGGAGGCAAATGTCAGAAGGAAGTGGAAAGTTCTGAGATTAGTCAGAGGCTGAGCTGCCATACAAACACACACACACACACATACAGTAGTCAGTGGGTCAATTTCAAGCTAGTTTACAGCAGATTTTTGCACAGTTGCTCACACTAGTTATATATACAGTATACAGTATACAGTATATATATATATATATATATACTGTATATATTCACCATGTAAAAACTTTTACATTTTGCCAGTACTACTACGACCTTTAAGCACAATTTCAGTTTTTGCTCTTAAAAACAATACCATAACTAATGAGATGCATTGTTAATGACAGAAACTGTACCACAGTGCATTAACATGTTTTTTGAACAAAAAATGTAATTAACCTTAACAACAGGGGGAAAAAAGTGTAAGAAAAGGCACACAGGCACATCAAAAACACTCAATATATCCCTTGAAACAATCCTTTTCATGTCTTATGCAATGAAGTGGATGTAGTTAATTAATGGTGGAGATTATATTCCATATCTACTATGTTATTACTGATTTTCTTTTCACTGCTTCACATAAGGCTTTGAAGCAGTGCCCCCCACAGAGCTTGTTTTAATCTTATCAATCTTATTAGCTTTTTAAAATGAACAGATCGATGCAACAGCCCTTATTGAGAGATAGTGTATCTCAACACACTGAAGAGCATTCTTATCTCACTGTGCCTCTCAGGCAAGAAAACCCAAAGTTCGAATGTTAAGATTTACACCTACACAGGTGGAAAACTTTGATGCTCCCGAATCCTGAAAGGGAAGTTAAATTATCTCAGTGCCCAGGTGCACAGACAGCCAGCCAGTGGAAGAAATGCACTGTGTGCAGATAACAGAACAGGCCTAGAATATCTGCACTACACAATGCTCTGGTAACATTTGATAGTGATTGTCTCATATCAGTCACTGATGATCAGCTGTTTGGGCTGTCCAAGCAGACAAAACACATGTCATCATCATTCCTGAACCCACTGGCTCCTCACAACAATCTTCCATTTAGCAGAGCAACTTGCTGCTTTATGGGCGATGAAATTACTGCCGTTGCATCAGTTATGTTCACTTGCTTGGCTAGCAAAGACATTTGCAGGTTTCTAATACAGCACAGCACTTATTCAGCTGAATAGATTAATTTACACATGGATTCTTGCAAAGAAACGCTGAACGGTGAAAAATAACAGGTTTTATAGTGGTTCCCTCACAGAGATTCGGTTGCAACGTTGCTCCGATCAATAGCAGTGTAAAATGGCTATTCAAACATTGATCAAAACAAGTACATAAGTTAAACATATGGACACACGCAAATTCACACACACTGCATTTTTAGATGGAATTTTATCCAGAAACACATTATAATTTAACACAATTGGAGTGTTTTTCTAACCTACTTATTGAGTTGATCCTTCAGGGCTTGGCCTTTTTGCACTTGTTAAGTGTATACAATAGCATACTCCTTTGATGCGCAAGTATCGATTGTACTGATACAAGACTCTCGGCTAACCTATAGCATATCGATCCCAGAAAGCTGTCTGCAATCTGCCTCCTCTCCAAGTTGATAAAAATTCGTTCTGCTGTGGCCTCGGACAGAAAAATTAATACCCAGACATGCATATGGAAAATAATCAGTGGAAACCTGAAACATCAGATATGAAAGTTTAAACTCTTCTTACTCTCTCATCTGTTATTTTCAGTATGGCAGAACTGCTGCTGATCTGTTTGTCCCTAGTCTGAGAGCTGCCATTTGCATTCATGACCGGGTTTAAAGTGATGTGCCAAATTCAAACCTGTCTGTTCATTCAGAGGTCACTAGGTCGTCTCACATCAGCAGGTCATAGAGTTGACAGAGTTCAGCTATGAACAGCTATGCTCTCACAGCCTGAGGGACTGTGAGTGATTACACACTGCCTGCAACCACCAGACATCAGCATCCTACAGCTCAGTGGTTTGGCAATGTAAGACAACAGCTGGGTGAAATTCAATTGTTTATGCATACGGGGAATACAGTGTGAGTGTGGGCAGCCTGTCTACCAGTGCCAAAGTTCAAGAAGTGTAACAAATTATAAATCCGATACCACTCCTTACTACCGCTAAGATAATGTGTCAAAATTATCTGATTCAAAAGGCTAATTTTTTGATGTGTAATAAAACATGTAAAATCGTATTTAGGAATTTATGTATAATTTAAATTGAAAAATAAATCTGTTTTCTTATTAGCTTTAAAAATAATAATAATAATAAATTAAGAGGGCTGCCTGCACTTTCAAGTATGTGAAGCACAGTGGGGAGTGGGCATTCAGGGTTCAAATTAGAGCCTGATGAGAGATTATAATGATGCTGCTCCATGGTTCAGTCCACATCCAGAGGGGCCAAATATCCAATTAAAACAGTCTATCACACTCTCTGTCTCTGTCTCTGTCTCTCTCTCACACTCTCTCGCTCAGAGAGGTAATTACTAAAACTCTGCATGTAAATTCAATTTGAGATAATACTGCCGGAGAAACAGTTCACAACAGCCCACCAAATGTCATCTGTGCCCCGTTACCGTCATTTTACTAAATATAATTCACTGATATCACAATCATCACCTTTAACCTAATACTGTAATGTATGCCCATTCTGAGAAAACACGGTGTTTGATCACAAGTAATTCCCATTTCTGTTGTGCTCCATTAACTCATATCAAACAGAGATTGTAATTTGACACTTCTTGATGCTGCGTGTAACTCACAACATCAAAGGTTGCAATATGAAAAACAAGACTGGATCTAACAGGCGGAAAGTGTTGCTGAGCTAAGCTGTAAAATAAGAGCGAGAGCTGTACTTTATATTTTGACCTTTAGCTGCTTGCTTTCACGCCCTCTCTCCTCTGTCAGCATCACTGATCAGCTGCACAGCTGTGTTCAGGCCAGGTCCCATAGCCAGTGCAAATGATGGCAACACACAATCTGTTTCTATAATTTTCCCAACCCCACGCCCTGCCTTTTCATCTCCACAGTAAGATAATGCATTGGATGTGGCAGAGCAGCCGAGCAGTGGACACTTCCTTTCATCAATACACTGTAGCTTTTACTGTATGACTGTATGTGCTGCAGTAGCAGATCAGGGAAGGGCATCTTTGCACTTGTAGTATTGTGTTCTCTTATGATGCTGCCCGTGGACACAGAGTAAGAAATCCATGTTTCAATATTCATCTAAATCAATCAGGTCACCTCTAATATTGTGTTATTTTTATGGACCTTGGATGAGTAATTGGTTTCAGCTATTCTTTATGAGCCACATTCATGTTTTATTTGCTCTCTCATTAATCACTGTAAACCACTGGATCACACTGGTTCACAAATAACATCTCTCTTTAATTGAATTACCTGAAACAGTCATACTCATCGTTGGGGTTAAGATAAATTCAACCCGTATTTTACACAATATAATTATACTCGACACAGTTTTGTTTGATGATTAGTCTGCAGGACTGCAGCAAAATTTGAAATTAAATTGCAAAACATTCTGCTTTAATGATACACAGAGCCTTCAAGCTGGATGAAACTATCTCCAACCAGACTTACTTCTTAGGTGGAAGAAAAGCCTCTGAAACCTAAAAGAGAAGAAGTTTTTTTTTCCAATCTGAAAATGGCACAAAACCACCTGCTGAAAGTCAATTAACATAACCCTGACATAGACCAACACAACATAGAGATACAAATAGCAAATTTAAATTCAGGGAACCTGCAGGCATTCAGATAAAGCTGGCGTCAGAAGCTGCACAATTTACCTGCAATACGAGAAGGTATGGATAAAGTCATCCATGTGAGACTTTTTTATTTTATGTAAGGGAGAAGTTGATCTTTATTCAAAATCATTTCAAATATAACTTCTAGTGAACAAAGTGAGTAATACATTGCTGCAAAACTTTTTAGATACATACAGTACTATTTTTGTATATAGGGGAGAAAATAGACATAAACAATTCTAGATTTGATAAAATCACCCAAAACTATCATTAGAAAATATAATTCTCTGTAAATATGTCAAATATTTTAATGATCTAATAATCACTCTGTCATTTTTCTATCAACGTCTTTCCCTGCAGTTTGATCTACTCTTAAAACACCTTTAATGGCTGCCATCACTGGGTTCTTGAAAGAGACAAGGCTCTTTGACTGTTTCACACTCAAATAGCTCGCTGGACAGAAGAATAGGCTACATTTCAAGCCTTGATTGCAGCCGTACGGCCCACACTGTGGTTTCATTGTGTGCAGCCACTGTCACAACACCAGAGTGCTAGTAATAGGGAACCATTGAGTCCTTGGGAGGTCATTTCAGGTCCAGTGGAAATGGATTTTAGCCTCAGTTTACCGCAGCCCTCATTCAAGAGTGGACACCAAACTGGCTCTTGTTGGCGCTCAGAAAACACTTTTCTGGATTTATTAGCAGATTTCATCTACCCTCCTCCATCAGGAAACTGACTTGTGTGCCATGTAAGGAAAAAGGTCAGCAGTAATTTCTACTTTTGATCAACCTCTTCAAGCTGAACTTGTCTTCAAAGATGTTCATAGTCCTGATGCTTTCGGAGCACTGCCTCTAGGACTTGCCAGATGCTCTAACCACACTGGCTAATTGATTCGTACCATGTAGGAGGGAAGGAAAAATGTAGCTATACTCAAACGTCAAATAACATTAGCCTCTAGTGTAACCAGGCAAATGTACTTAGGGCCTCTGTGTCTATTTATTCTCTTTGAAATGTGTGAATAGAGATTCGGACCCCCAAGCTCTCTTGTCACAAAAGCAAAACATTTCACACTGTAAAGAATTTAAGACTGTCAAATGCTATACATTTGTGGATTAAGGGAAAATTGTACAGTACAGTGCGGCTGGGCAGTGATGGCAATATCCTGTGGCTGGTCTTCTGTTTTTATAAAAATGAACCAAACTTTGTGGTCATTGTAAAAAGACCCCTTTACTTAAATGAGGCACACTCTAGAAAGGTCACAAAATCATAAGAGCACGGCCTTGCAGGGTTAAGTTTTCTTACAATATCCACTTTGACAAGTGTTGCTGTCCCATGAGTAACACATCATGGCATGATAAAGTAACTAAGCAGATTTGCTGTGTGCCTGACGGTCCTGTGCAGCCGACTGTGTGAAAAGCCTGTATGTGACATGTGCTCCCTGCTGGGGCCGGGAGGGAAGGATGTGGATTCACACTGAATTTATGTTCACGCATATTTGGCTTCCTTTGTTGTCAAAAGGCAGCTGATTGCTGAGTATTGTACCTCTCTTTTCTATTTGGTATGCTGTTAATCACGGAGCCATTATGGATTGGTTTTCATTTTAAGAAATGCTGAGATTCAGACACACACGCAGACATGCATCACACTTCACCTTGAACCTGCAGACTGACTGAACCTGTGAAATCTGTAATGATGTTGCAGTGTGAAATCCTTCAAACTCCTCATCTGGTGATTTTCTTATCAGCTGAACTGAAGATAAGGGCTTTCTCTCAGCTGTTGTTTCAATAAAACCTTTTCAAAACAAAATACTGAAAAACATAATGCATGATGAAAAAGTTGTTTCTCTAATGCTGATGATGAACATTTCTGCTGTTATTGAGTATCTTTGTGGTTAATTTAATAGGCAATAAGTTTATTAATATTTCTTGTCTACTGTTTCTTTCCAGATTTAGAGAAAACACCTTAAATCAATCAATCAATCAATCAACTCATTCCTGATGTTTAAATAAATATGGTTGTGCTTTCCATTTCTATTATCATTTGTAATGCAGGGTCATTAATAGTTTTAAGTGATTTAGCAGTTAGCTATTAGCTATTACTTACTTTAATTTGATAATGAGTTACGCTTGAAGGGCTGTGAAGAGCATGGTAGAGTGGAGCAAATG
>OMLM01007972.1:36093-48697 GCA_900302695.1 Helostoma temminkii
AAAAAAAAAAAGCAGTTATTTAACATTTTTTAAACTGTGAATGTTTTAAAGATTTTTTGCTGAATGATGACTACTTGTTTTTTAAAAAAGGGAAAATAATTGTCATTTACATTTAAGTTATTTAAAAAGAATGGACTAAAACTGTAAACACAAATTTTTTACATTTATTTTATTTACAATCTTTCACTGTAAAATAATAATACTAATTCTACCATATTTAAACAAGTCAAAGTGATCTATATTTAACAAATGTTTTGTTATACGAAAGGAAAAAGGAAAGCATAGTCTTTGACTGTAAACTAGCAGAATTCTGCCATATTTAAACAGCTCAAACTGATAATTATTTTCTGAATATTTTGTTAAGTGAAAAAAACAACCTATTATAAGAAATGTAAAATGTTGTAAAAAAAAATATTATTTTAAAGTTGTGATTTTTACAGAATAAACAATAATCTCGTAGTTAATTGACAGATTAATTCTGTGAGCTCTCATTGTCGTCTGTCACAGTTAACTGTTAGCTGTTGAAGTCATCTGTACCTTCAGTTGCTATTGTAGTTGCTGTGATAATGCATGGGGGTGTGGCTTCACACTCCAACTAAAAGATTGTTGTTCTTCAATAAACAACAGTAATAATTCACTGTTAATAAACATCACTAATGTAGTCTCTTACATTGCACTGTTGTGCATATTACCCCCATTAAATTTGGGCAACTTAAGTAAGGTGTTATAGCCTTAATTCCTTAATTCACAAAAGTTAAAACCAGACAAAACCAACACATATAGACACTTTAAATGTGGTGACTTTCATCATGCTTACCCCACCTGACCAAACCTAAAGGGGGATGCTGATGTTATCCAAGTTCGGATGTGCTGTGTGGAAAAGTAAGGTGACTAAAGTGGTGGAAGAACAGCAGCAGCAGCAACAGAGCAAGAGGAAGAAGTGACCTGAACTTTAACAGGATGGAGCCAATTCCCTGAGGAGTAAACATTCAGTAAAAGCCGAGCAACCCATATCTGTGGAGTAAATGGGCAGCAGAGTGAACCATGTTCTTCCCTAACAGGGCCAAAGTACATTGCCAAGGGATGCGAACTTGTAATTCCCTTTCGCTGTTGCTTGACTCATCATCAAGTGCACAAGCAACTTTTTGCCACAAAAAGACCACAGCGTTGGTGTGTACAGTATCTCCATTATTAAGATGAAAAATGTGACTGTAATATAATGACACACTGATTAAGAGTGCTGTAGCTTTGGCAACCACGCTCAGTGATACTACAGAGGAGTACTACTACTTATGTTAAAGTAATGTTAGATCCTGTTATAATCACTCGTGTTGCAGCTAAAGGCTTTTTACTGGCAATTCATTCCCTTATATTCATTACCAACTCAGCATTATAGTTTACGCTTCCTGATATGCTACAAATTAGCTCCACTGAACCTAAAATAAACATTTTATCCAACAGTCTAATTCAATATTATACCACTTTCTCAGATGTACAGCACATTTGAAGGATGACTTACAGTTGCTGTTTTTGCTTATCTGAGTTACTGCCTGATGTTAATTCTTAGAGCATGAATATAAAGCTATACACCTCTTGATAATTGCAGTCCTCTCAGGGAGACTCAGAGCAGTCATCTGTGAATGGGTGAAGAAATAATGGCATGGTTAAGAGCTGCTTGGGGGAACTAAACACATTCATTTGTGTGAAGTACTGTGATTTGAAAGCCAAAAATGATTCAGGAACCTTTCTTATGCATGCCTCTATTTGACATTCTGGTAACAAGGTGAGGCAGGTAAAATGCTTTGTTTGAAAACAGTGGTTCATCTGTTTCCAAGGGTTAAATGCAGTCAGTGGAACCAGCAGGATTTGATGCTATGTGTGTAATGATGAAACTGTCCACAGTTGCAGGATGCGGGGGTGTCTCTCTGTGTTGAAGCAGAAGAATTGCCTCCTGCCTTCTACGTGACACTCTGACAGTACCAATCCCACCTTATCTGTCCTTTACTCCCCCCACGTACTCTTTTTTTTCCACACACCTTCCCCTTCCATCACCCCTGTCTGCGCTATTTTCAAAACCCCTCTGTGATAAGCATGCTGAATTAAAATGATTTTTTTTAATTACTTTCCATATTAAGTGCAATCCGAAGCGCATGCATTATATATGTATATTTCACTCCACTCTGTATGAGGATTACACTGTTGTCGGTGAACCTTGCCTGAGGGCAAAATACACAAATGCAATTAAATAAATTTCAGTGGAAAAAAAAGACACATTTTCTCACAGTAGACAGTTTTGGAAAAGGAAGAAAAACAATGTTGTCCTCCACTGTATATGTGGAAGTAAAGTTCATTATTCTGGAAATAATGAGTAGAAAAACACTTCTTGCTTTAATTAGGGTGAAGCTTGTTCTGTACCTGTGCTTACAAGTGTCCTAATAGAGATATAAGCCAGCTGAGAATAGCTATACACTGCGAATGTTGTACAGTTACTGCAGCAGCATATGGAAACATTTGTCCATCCTATTTCATATTTTATTTTATGACAAATTAGCATGCAGCTAATTTTTTATTTTTCTTTTAGGGAGTAATCAGACTGAGGTAGTTATCAAGAATTACCTGTACCGTATGGCTTACTGTGTTCACTGTGTATCGCCCTTATACTGTGTTCTGAATTTCTGCTACTAAATTACATGTCCTTTATATCCTTAAAGCACGGATCAATAATTTGTCTTTGGCTGTCAAGAGACTCGCAGACAAATTGATAAGAAAGTAAATGGAAGAGAGACCAATTACAGCTGGCAGGTCCTGTGTCTGTTGAGAGGTCAGTAAGCTCACCTACACACACCTGCCACTCCAAACCCACGCTAGCTCACCAGTGCAGAAGCTTCACATCAAAGGGGCACTACTTGAACTTGAAACTTGAATGGCCCATCCTCAACCTGAGGATGTCTTTCAAAACCTCCAGGGAGGAGAGTCAATCCACACATAGGAATCTTGATGACCCACAAGGCATAACATGAATGTACCCTCCCCTTGCTGTCATGCTCTGTTTAGAGAGCTAAGACACAAAGAGAGTCTGATGTGTATGGATTTTCTTTTAACAGTAATAGGACTGTCAGGGGGGCTGTACAGCTTGTTTGAGGATTTGAAGCCACAGACAGTGGTAATTGAAACTGACAGCAGGTTGAGCACATTGACTCTGTGGATAACAACAATCATAACCCCCATAATCATCACAGCAGCACATGCACATTAACTTTTGAGGTAAACAAAATTACTCAGTTGACAACCATCCGATTTCCACACCTTCGTTGATTGTCTGAGCTTTCCTGCTACAGGGCCCCCAAGCAGTGGTTTCATCTCCGGGCACCCAGACATTTTTTGTCTCCACACCTCTCACCTTCAGCAATTCAACTCAGGTATTCATCTGTCTTGCATGTGGATGTGGAGTGATGCATCATCTATGACAGAGTAAGTTTTGTTGTTGCAGAATTATATTAATTAAATAAGTTAATATTACTACTGTTTAAACCAGTTTGTTTTCAGTGAGACAGAAAATACACTTGGAGTGTATTTTTTAAAAGGAAGGAAGGAACCCAAGACGACAGAGGAAGAACATGCAAACATCACACCAAAGACACTGGCATTTTCAAACCTTTCTTTCAGTAAGGCATCAATGCAAACTACTTTACAACCAACCTGCTATATGATTTTACTACTTTGTGTAATTTTTAAGACAAATCCATAACAGTGAAATGACAAGGTTCAGAGTGGCCTTAGGTTATTTTGAGATCTTAATTTAAAAAGGGGGTTTTGGAAAATGTGGATTTTAAATATAGCTTTGCATTAGTGAAGACAAATTTTCCCCTTTAAATAAAAAGATCTTATCCATTAAGATAGATTATTATTAATTTCATTTTTGTCATTCCTTTTGTATGCACAAAATTAACATCTTTATTGTTGATACAGACACATTCTCTTCGCTATTGGTCTTGTACCTTCTTCTTCGTTTTTTTTTTTTCAAGATGTAACATCACTGTTGGCTGACAGTATCAGCTGTTCATGTCTGTAGTTCACAAATTACAAGCTAATCAGACATACAACTAGTAAACAGCACAGCATATTAAACATCATCTCACTAAAATGTACAAGATGACATCTTGTTACCTGAGGTCTATGAGCCATAGAGACAAGATTATTCCATATATGATACACATCATAATGTTTCTTTGCTCAACACTTCAAGTAGAGTAGACATAGAGTAGACTTATACCGTTCTGTTGTGTATTCAGTATTAAACACACACTATGTTAATTTATCTAAAAACACAACTAGTGTAGGAACAAATGATGTTCATAAGAAAAAAATGTTAGTAAAACTGCTAGTGTCATTGTATGATATATAAGAATTATAATCATACTCCCTTCTGAACCTAAGGTATACAGCAAGATAATCTTGCAGATGACTATACAGTATGATGTTGGCATTATGTGGTATCCTGCTCTATTTTTCCACTACCCCAGACGTTGAGTCGACAGCTGGGCCCTCTTGAAATGTTCAGTCAGAGTTTTTCTTGGATATCTATACATTAAAAAGTGTGCCTCCTACTCTAGATGTCTCTAGAGTAGTTACAGTAAAAACAAACAGTAGTGTGGGCTGTTTAATTCAAGTTAGCTGTCTACTAAAATAACATGTTTCACACTGTTTTCAGCTTCCCAATAATTTTAGAATTTTATTTAGAGACTAGAAATAAAGACCTTTTTTTAATTTAAGGATTATTAATTCACTAAAGTTGAAATTTACCTTTTGGGGTAAAATGTTTTGACTGTAAGGTCATGACCAAGGCTATTGACCATGCAACTCACAAATCTGATGTTAGTACAGTGATGTTAGTAATTACAGGATAGGTGTTGTAATTTGGTTAAAGCATTTAGGCTATAGAGGAGACATTTTTACATGAAATTAAGTCATGATGTTCCCGCCCCATCCTCGTTCCAGTGGCGTTAAAGTCTGATGTATTGTCAAGCCCTAATATCAGAACCTTTATCATATGCCAAAAGACTTACCATCATGAGAGGTGTCCCATATCTCACTCTGTGGGATAAAAATGGGTTGGATCTTCTGTAAAATGTCACTGCATGAACCATACACATTGAACTTATAATAAGACAACAATCTTTTCCATATTTTACTTTCAGTTCTTTTCTCATTTTCATAAAATAAAAAGCTAATTGTATGTGAGTCAGAATAAACATCTGTCCTCATCATTTTCAATAAGTGCAAGCTGTCAGGCATGTAATCAGAAAATTGTGTGCTGTCAGTCATTTTCCATTAGAATCAGTGCAGCTCCATTTTTGTCTTGATGTGTATTTTGAATGTTAGATCCTCATTTCCTTATGTAAGCAGACAGAAAAACTTCCTGACTTCTGTCTAGTATCAACAGCTGTTAATGTTCTTGTGGGACTGACAAGTAAAAATATCAAGCAAATATACGTATTTTGACTAGTTCATCTCTGCTTCGCATGACATTTTATTTAATCATATTACATGTATAGAGTTTCTGTTCTGCAGAAGTTGCAAAAATCCAAAAGAAATTTGTTTTATTGTATTATTTTTTGTGAATATTACTCTAAACAAAGTTAGCATACTCACAGGTTATTACTGACAGATGAAAGTGAAGTGTTATTATTGACTGGAGTGTACTCAAAGCAATGCAATGGATGGCCAATCAGGGGTCAACTCTGCTCAGCCAACCCAGCGTGGAGAAATCTCAAGCTAAAGTATCACCTGCTTTGATATTGTGTAGTTAGAGAGCTTCTGCCTTTTGCTTCTATCTATCTCCATTTCTCTCTCTCTCTCTCACACACACACACACACACACACACACACACACACACACACACACACACACACAAACATACACACATATGCATGCACACACCCTAATGGAGGAGTATGTCCACAGACACATCTAAACACTGTAGAGGCTTGCACAAACATTCATACAATAATTATATGTGCATGTGTAAATTGATGATGCAAGCTTTCACAGTCAAAAATATTATACATGATGAAGTATTAATATTATTTTGCTCTGTAATACACAATTAAAATCACAAATACATGTAGTAATGCATGGTAAATACTATATAACAAACATCAGTATTCAACACATCAATGTGTCATGCATATTATCTGCATATTTACTGCAGTTCATTATGCAAACTAAGGAAAAATCTGAAGAAATGTGACAGTTTTCGAATTCCCAAAGTCAGTAGCTGACTTCAGGGAAAAAAATCAAGACAGTAAATAATCTCAGGTTATTTCTTTTTCTTACCCATATGGTGGTGACATCTTACCAGTCCCAAAACATTCCCCTCCACTACAATTCTGCCTGACTCTCATTAGCTAAAGCAGGGGTGTAGACAAATGCTAAGAAATTAAATGGATATGCTTTAATGTCTCTGTAATGGGTTTGTGTGATGCAGTGAACATGTCTAATTAAGGTCAGGGGAGTTGTCATCACAGGCAGTCCTACAGTTGTGTGTGTTTTAATGAAGGGTATTTATTATGCCACTTTTTCCTAGGACTGAGCTTTCTTGCTTCACCACTATAAGGATGACTGGATGCTGCCTGAATGCCACAATATTTATCATCTACCTACACTATTACCATCCATACATCTATATATATTCTGACTGCTGATTTCCTGTTAAGGGTCACAGTGGTGCTGGAGCCAATTCAGCTATCACTAGGTGAGTTGCAGGGTACACCCTGGACAGGTCACAGAGACAGACACACCTACTATATAGGCAATTTAAAGTCACCAAATGATCTAAATGCAGGTGTTTGAACTGGGTTACTACGCTTTAGTTCCCAGAGAAAAACCTAGACAAACACACAGAGAACAATCAAGCTCTACACAGAAGGCACCAAAACAGGTGGTGAATTTGAACCCAGACCCTTCTTGTTGTGGGGCGACAGTGCTAAACAGTGCCCAATGTGCTAGGACACAGTATTGGCAAATTTCTCCAAATGTTGTTTTGCTGAGGATGGCAGGGATAAATAATAAAACATTTTATTATCAGCTATATATTCCACAAAAGGTTGTTTAAGCAAATTAGAACAGGGCCAAAGCTACAGGGCTCACTGAAAAGCGGTGATTGTCCTCAGATAGCCTGTGAGCTCATCTATATTGTGCATTTGTACAGACAAAGACATTGCCTGCAATTAGTTTAACAAATACCTCTCTGGTCATTTAGGAAACTGCTCCCTTAAAATGCTTAATAGCTCGGGTGACTAATTGCGCACACTAAAAAACATTAGCCAGTACATGTATAATTTCTGATTACCTTAGAAGCAGATAGATCAACTATATGACTATAAAATTACTGCTGCTTTAAAATTTTTGACTTCTCTCACCTTTGTTGTAATCACAGTAAATCCAAGAGTAAAAAATAAAACTAAATATGCAGTGGTTATTTGCTTTTGATTGTTAAAAATATATATAAATAAATCCAAATAAATAAATAAACAAAAACTTGCTGACAGCAAAATAAAGACACTGAACTGTACCTCTTAAACACAACTGTTAATGGTAGTGGTGTGTCCAATTGAAAATCAGTGATTTAAATCACTTGTGCATAATTTGCATATAAAACATTGACATATACTGCATATACTAAATGTCTTAACACTCAGGTTTTAAAATGAACCTGGGACAGTGCAGTACATAGCAGTCTAAGATCTTTATGTTTAATTTGACTGTGAGGCTGTTATTTGGGTATATTTGTGGTTGTGGTTGTTGTTTTGTTTGTGGTCATGTTGCACAATTGGAACCTTTACATCTTTAGAAGTTAGAAGTCTAAGTTAATGGTTCCACCGTGAATTTGTGTGTCCTTTTTCGGTTTGTACACACTCTAATTTACAAACAAGTAATTGCTGTAATGTAAAAGAATAGTCTAACATCCGCTTTTTTGTTGAGAGTTAGATGAGAAACCATATCAGTCTGAATTCTATATGGTTCATATGAAACTCATTGGCAGCTGCCATTAGCAGTTAGCTTAACTTCCAACAAGTCTTCCAACTTTAATGCCTCTATGGGGTGAGGCAGTGACTTAATTCAAATATTTGAGTTCATTTACTGCTTCTCTAAAGAATACCTATTCTGGTTAACAACATGGACACAAGTATCTTGGAGTCCACATCAACAACAATCTAGACTAGTCAAACAACACAGATGCCCTCTACAAGAAAGGACAGAGCAGACTGTTCTTTCTCAGAAGGCTTTGTTCCTTTGACGTGTGCAACAACGTGATGAAGATGTTCTGTCATTCTACAGTGTGTGTTGAGGAGGTGGCATCAAGGCTGGTGCGGGCAACGGACTGAACAATGTGATCACAAAATCTGTAAAAGGACTGGAACTCGACAATATGGAGGCTGTGGCAGATGGGAAGATCATTCAGCCACAGACCAATTCTGCCAAAAAGCAAAAGTGCTTCAGGTGGTCTTTTGTACCCACTGCCATTATACTGTACAAAAACACATATACTCCTACTCCTGCATTAACTTTCTGAGTCCAGCTAGGTACTGGAGTAGGTGCAGTAATGTTTCTGGTTCAGACATATTTTCAGTGACAGATGGTTCCATTACACGTTCAATAAGGTCCTCATATTTTAAGACCTCATTGTTCTAATCAAGGTCTGCTGCTCTCTCTTCTCTCTTTCCAGTTTAGAGCTGGGTATGTGATTTTCTTCAATAACTACATACTCAGTACCTGGATGTGGGAGTTCTGCTGCAACCTCATTAGAAGGGGCTGTGTTAACAGTGGAGACACTACTTCTCACTTGTGCTGGGACTGGGCCGACACAAGGTCTTAGGTTGTCTTTGTTTACCCTCTTTTTTGCTGGGACACTGTCAAATGGCTCCACTCTGCTACCCTATACCTCAGCAAATCTGTATATAGTATGAACCCAGGCATATTGAAACCCAACCCAGAAACACCTGTGCCTTAACCTGTATTGTGGGTGCTCTATTCTGTTTAACACATGCATTGACCACATCATGCAGGGAACCTGCTGGCTGGGAAAATCCCTGCATATATCCTCTGTAGTAGAAAATCCCAAGAATGACCTGAGATCTTTGACTGTAGTATGAACTAGCCACTGTCTCACTGCTGCTATCTTGCCTGGGTCTGTGCCTATGCCATCAGCTGAGATGTGGTGCCATGGAAGCGCACATTGGATGGGAGCAACTGGCATTTCTGGCAACACTGTCTGTAGCCACACCAGGTGTTCCTCAAAGCTTAGTGAATAGACTAATATATTGTCTATTTAAAGCAACCGACTTGACGCACCTCGAAAAGTGTGGACTCTGGCTTATGCCTAACCACTATGCAAAGGTCCAGTCTGAGAGCAGAATCCTTGATCCCCTTCCCAAACTAGTCCTGACTGCTACATCAGATACTGAATCTGATTTTTGTTTAAAGGCTGAAAGAGTTTTTTTTTTCTTTTTCCTTTTTTTGGCCAGTTTGCTAAAAACATAAAAAAGAGTGGTTCCTCTCTGTCTCCCTCTCTCCAACAACTCTTGACAAACACAACACATGCCTTTATCCTGAAGTGAAAACAGCATGGTTTGGAGCACTCAGTGTGTTTCCCAGTGTCCTTTGTTCTCACAAGGGTATCCCCAAGGGGCAGCCTTACAGTTGTTTGTCCCAACCTCTTGTACAACCAAAATGGCTGGTTTTTGTAGGCATGAGTGTGTTGAAATCACATTGCTTTTGGTGCCACCAAAACAATGGTTGGTGTAATACTTTCTTCTGCTCTAAATGATCAAAAACACTCGACACAAAGCACTTTGGTTGGACTTAAGCACAATGATGTCTGGTTTAGGTTTTAGACACTAAATAAACATGGTCAGGCTTAGTAAATATGAATGTTTGCCTTGAAAACCGACTGCCTCCTTAACTCACATACTAATAACAGTCATCCTGTGACTGGCAACAGTACAACAACAATACAAAGCTGTTTTGTGCTGAACATAAACCATGGTCTCATGTGGAAAAGTTCTGTACTTAAGACAAACCTTCTCAAGACAAACTTTGAGGGTGGAAATAGTTGGTAGTCATGTTGTGATCACTGCAGCCACTAGGGGTCATCTAACACATATACAGCATTGACCTTATGTTGCTGCTGTTACAAACAGCCTATAACATTGTGTTTTACAGGGCTACAGCTTCTAGAAGAAATGATAGATGACATATGACATGTTAATACATGAGTTTAATAGGCACTGGTAGACAGATTTGTTTACTTTTGGACAGAGCGACTGTAGGCTAACTATCTTCCCTTGTTTCCAGCCATTTTTGTTAGCTTAGCTAGCCGGCTGCTTACTGATTCATAATCACCATACAGACACAAGAGGGATTTTTTATTTTGTCATATAATACAAGAATATGAATAAATATGTAGTAAGTAATAAGTATTCTCAAAATGTGTAAGTGTTCCTTTAATTTAGTATCCCTCTTGATTACAAAATACATAATCATTCTCATTCTCATTCTTATATAATCATTATACTATTACTTTTACTGACATATAATGGGGGCAGGATACTGATAGAACCTTCATTTCATCAAGTAAGAGCAGCCTTCCTAATTATATGATGGACTGTTATGTTGAGACACAAATATTAAAAATAGATCACCCCATACAATCACTGCAGATTTGATCAAAACTTCTATTATTGCAGTTATCAGTTTAACACTGATTATCACATCTAATTTTTATGCTATCTTGTAGCTTTCAGTCTCCTGGTGATAAGTATCAGAGTGACTGATTTTCATGTTCATAATCAAGGATTGCATTACTGACTAATCTCACGCTCTAAGAAGCAAAGCTAGACAAAGATCTGGGAGATTTTCACTTCCAGACTGTTTTCAAATCAACCATTAAGATCTCTGTCTTCAGTAATCCTTTGAATGTCATTCACTTCTGATTTTTAAGGCTAGTCTGTGCTCAGAGGGAGCGCAGCAGGAAGAGCTGGGCTTTGCGTTTGTATTACTTCATTTCCAGCCATATGCAGTGCTTAGAGGAGTTATACGTAATAAGGGAATACAATATGCACTCCAAAACCAGGCTGGTGTGCAGAAAATTCACATACCAGGAAATACAGGAGCTTAGAGTTTTTCTGAACCCACTGAGTCAACACATGAATTAAATATTTTGCTTAGCAATTCTTTTGGTTACAGCAACACTCTGCTACCACAGCACTTTAAAACTCTCTTTTTGTTAAAAAGGTGCAGATTCACTCAATCTGAGCATGTAGAAAGCATATTTGTTCTAAGAGGGGATTTGAAGTAAACCGACAAATACCCAAGGATATTTTCAGAAATGCAGCTTTTTATTACAAGTGTTAAATCTGATGTCTGTGACATTTAATACAGTAAGTCTATCTAATCAAGATAAATGACAAGCCTGTTATTTTGAAATATATTATATCTTTTGGCCATCTTTGCTAATATGGGAAACCTCTTAACATCTCCTAGCTTTACTTTTGGTCTCTACCAACAAATTACTAAATATTACACTCTGTAACTGAAAAATGCTCAACTATGAAGTTAGCAGTGTCTGTCTGTTGGTGGGTGCTGAGTAGTTTGTGTGCAGCTACTTGCTGTGCTAGTGGAGCATAACAGTAAAGTTGAGGGCTGTACGATTGTAATGAGCAGATACTCACTAAGGGTCTGTATTGCCAAGAAGATCATGAACCGATTTAATGCTGAAAGGCTTAGATGCAGCTGAAAGAGTAGCAGCAGATAAAGGAAGAGTGCAGTGTGTCAGGGATCCAAAACAATAATGTTTTGCACTGAAATGGAGGACTTCCCATTTATCAAAATATGAAACCACAAATTTATCCTCAGTTTACTGTCAGTGAAGCTTTGATGATCAGTAATGTGAATAAGATCTTTGGTTCTGTGGGGTTCAGCTTTGCCGCACAGTTCATTTTCAAAGTATTAAAAGATATAATAGGATTAATATGAGTTCAGTTTGTGACTTGTGCTTTAACACAGCATACTGTGCTTTGAAGCCTTCATGGCAATAAAAAGATGAACTGACAGGGTCTGATCAGTTCATGAAAATGCACTGGCACCCAGCAGTTCCAGATTAAATAGGTCTGTCCACAGATAATGCCAAAATAAACTTTATTCTAACAGTTTATAGCAAAGAAATAGCGAAGAGCAACAAACAAGATGAGCAAACAAAAGATAAGAAATAAACAGAAATGTTCACTATTTCCAACAAACAGATGTAAAAGTCACAATTTGAGGTTTAAACCAACAACACTGATTTTAAACATGAATATAGAAATTAATATATAAATTTCATTTTAGTCCACTTTCACACACAGCATGCGTGTAAATGTATGACAAGATTTAGGGTTCAGACTCATAACAGAGGTCCTGCCTTCATTTGAAACGTGTGTGTATACAGTATCACTTATTGTTCAAAACTTGCTGGTTGTGTAAACCAATTCCTGTCTACTGACCCAGATCATAGTGCTAATAATATATAAAATAAATTGCTACAGAGAAGGATGGTTTTGTGTT
>OMLM01007972.1:48717-65496 GCA_900302695.1 Helostoma temminkii
AATGATATGTAAATAACCCTTTTTAGATCTTTGCATCTCATCTTTGTTTTTTCACACACTCTGTGCTCATCAGTGGCAATGACCATGAGACTTCCTAGAGTGAAGAAAAATCTGGGCATGTTTAAAAACTCCACTGTCAGTGCTGAAAGGTATCTTACCAGGGGGTCTTTCTAATTAAACTGGTGCCCAAACCAAGGCTGTGAGAGTTGGTGCATCTGCTATGCAAAGTGGCTAGAAATCCTCCAGCTGCCCATCTGCAAAACTTTTCATCTGGCCTCTATCGAAGGAGGCAGTTTGGGAAAATGCCTTTATTTTTCATAATCCCCCCTCTCTCTCTCCTACCTTATCCATATTTCATGAAGAGCTCTGGAGGTATGAAATTGTCTGAAACTAATCCACTACTGGATATTTAGTCCCAGATTAAAATCACTCGCTTCACTGCCTCATAATTCTGTTCCTATTGATTGCCTGGGTCCAAATATAAGTCAGGGATGTACAGAACACTTTCCCGGGACTGTCTGCAATTGTATCAGCATCGCTTCTGTGCAGTGAATTCATGTAAACTGTACCATGCACAGTGAGTCTGGATTTTTACCTCAGAACTTCTCGTGGTTTATGTTGGCACTGCAAACATGCTCTAAACTTGCTGTTGTACCCCCCATGGTAAAACAGCCACATTATTTCAAACTGTCGCTAATTGATTGTTGCTATTTGTTACTGAGATGAGTAAAACATATATTATGTATATTTACTATAGATGTTTTATTAAATTACAAACACCTTCTTTATTTGTCTTCCAAATGTGGTATCCTTCTTTGGCCATGCTTCCCTTTCTGACCACTCCATTAAGAAATTTCTAGACCTGCAAATCCTTTGGAACAGAGAACTCTCTTGGTCATTAAGTCTGCATAGGCTGCAATTATTGCAGTGGTAGCAGTTCACACAGTGAAATGGAAGTCTTCAGACATATAAAGTACATAAAATAGGTAAGAACTTTGTTGGACAAAGTGACAAAGGGAAACAAACTGGGTCATCATTGTATCTAAAATATGCAAACAGCTTCTCAAAAGCTTGAAGCTGGATCTTTCGCTTTGCTAGTGTTCTCTTCAAACCAATGTTGTTTAATTGTATGTTAGCAATAACTGATAAGTAACAATACAATTAACAGTAAAATGTAAAATGCCTTCCACTTTTTAGCGTGAAAGTGGCTGGCATGCAATACATGAAGGTGTAAATAGCTATACAAGTACTATACAAGTAAATATTACAGATAAATCAATGAGAAACATTTTTCTTTTAATGATGTTGGCAACAAGCTGGAAGGGGAGGTATGGGTCCTTAGCATTTGCATTGTGCTGTCTTCCTGCAGGGCGCTGTCCAACACACCATCCATGAGACTCAGTTGTCAAAAAGTTAAAGATGGAGATGTGTTGATGCATGCCTGCCAGAAAATCACAGCCCAACTGTTCAGTGCCAAAAGCCACACAGGCATGGCAGGTGAGAAACTGAATGAAACTCAGAAACTCCACAGGAGAAAAAGATGGTGAGGGAGTAATAGGCACTAGTCTGTCACTGAGTCACTGTTCGTTTTTCAAAATGATGTCTGTGGGATGTTAAAAAAAGACTTTCGCAAAAAGTTGGAATTGAAAACACACATCAGAACAAGATTTAAATGAAGTGTGATTTATACTGCTTGATTCACTCAGCAAACCTTGAAATAATAACATATTAAATATAATAGATGGTGGGTAATATACAAGCCAAAACTGAAATTCAGCAGCGACAACAACAATCAGCTGCTTATCTCTGTACATGGGAAAAGTGAAGCACTTCCATGCACACATGAGTAATTATGGAAATAAGTATTGTTTGTTTATCCTGACTCTTTGGCACAATAATCTGGCTGCAGATGGATTTTCACCAAGCGCTAGCTAGAGTATCATGTCTGGTAAAGTACAAGCCCTCTTGTCTCCAAAGATTATTCCGTCTATGAAGAGTCTGGCAAGTAAACAAAGGAACAGGTGGTTGGCTGTAAAAGAGGCAAAGGAATAACACCACTTCCGCAGTACATGGATCTGTGTGTGCTTGTTCTGAGCTCCCAGCATGCGTGCATAGGCCTAATGACCAACTTTAGTCAATTTGTCAATTTCAAAAACATCCAGAACCTTTGACAATAATGTCCTTACTGTTGTCATAAAATGTTTTTAATTTTTTTCCTACAGATACATTTCATGGTCTTTATGACAGAAGACTTGAAAGCATGCTTTCTTGTGAGTACAGTTATGATATAAACTGTGCTCAGAAATATCTGCAAATATGCTTATTTACATTTTTGCTGAGAGGTATAGTAGATAAGAAGACAGTTAGGTATAGCTAAACTAACGGCCAAGGTAAAATATGTAATACTGTATCAGTTTGTGTTTACACCATAAAAAGCTAGCATAAGCTGGTAGTATTAAATATTAAATACTACTTGGAAATTTCAACTTGCCTAGTACATTAATTTGACCAAATACATTATACCTGCTACAAAGCAGCATTTATTAGGTGGGCTTCCATCTAGCAAATAGAGAAAAACATATTAGTAGTAGCTGTCAGTGAACCAACCAGTGATTGTTCACGTCTCATGCTACTTGTTAGTGATTGGTACTGCAACCCAGCCACTTCCTTTTTTACCTGAAATATTGCCTATGTATTTAAAAAGACCAAAACCATATAAAAACAACAAGAAAAAACAAGCAGAATTGAGACATGCTTGTCCCAAAACTGTGAAGTTTTCACATAGATACCAGTCGGCTTTGCCTGCTTTCTTCTACAGCAGCCTCCAAAGTGCAGCTTTAGACTGGTTCACAGTGGCCAAAGCAGTGTTGGAAAGTGTGTTTAGATAAGAGCGGGGCTCACACTAGTATAAAAACACTGACCGTTGCAGATGGCACACACTCACCTACTAAGCAGCTTGCTTGTAGTCCTCACCAGAAAGCATCATCTTATTGATTTTTTGGATAATCTCATAAATTTATTTATATTTTCATTTCTCTCAAGTTTTTTTCTTTGTGCACGTAATCAAATTGAGAACCACTAGATTTGTTAGTTGGAGATACTTAATCCTTACACTTTGATAGAAACGGACGATCTGTTGCCTCTGTTTGTCTATGAATTGAGCAATAAGCAAACCCTCACCTGACTCAAAATTAAGTTTACAAGACAGACATTGAATCACAATAAATACACCAAGTGCTGTATGTTTCCTGATGTTGAATAATTCCTTCAAAGCAAATATAGGAGTTCCACTAATTACATACATTGTGAACCTTTAAAAATGTCCTCAGTAGTGTTGTCCCATATTTCACACACACTCACAAACGAGCCAACAAGGATCCATTCATTGTATATACTTATTCTGAATGTGCCACTGCTGTAATGATGACACTAAAGCAACACAGCAACTGTAAAACAAGACAGAAACATAACTTGTTTCTAACCGTGGGCCAAGTTTGTGGGTCAACCATTTATATAATTCACAGCAAAACACATCAGAGCCAAAACCTATTTTATTCACTGGCAAGCTACTTTATTTTATGCTCATTCACTGTAAACATAAAGCACAGCAGACCTGATCAGCCTAAGAAGCATTACAAAATGGCTGAGATTGTGAAGTCATCTAGTAATGACCAGGCAGGGCAGCAAAAACCCACATACCCCAGAGCTGTGACTTCAGACTAGGGGGTAAACCCCAGGAGGGTGTATCCAATATTATGACTTGGTGTGAATAAGCCTTGTTGCAATAAGCCAGTGCACAACCTGCTGTATGGTGTTGTCGATTCCCAGAAGAGGAATGTTTTTAATGAGCCCCCGAGTGATGACTCCCCATCTCAAGACCCTACTGTAAATGGATCATGGATTTTGTTTTGAGGCCAATCATTTTACCTTCACATTGAAAATTCCCCAGATGACTGTGACTTTTCCTGAACTTGTACTTGTACTTTGCTGAAAACAATACACTTCCCCTGCCAGCACACGTCAGTGGGGAAAACTCATCTGAATTTGGAAAAAAAAAACCTGCATCTTGTGAGAACAGAATTCCCAAGTGTGGTGAGCTTGCCCTGGAATTCAGATACTCAAAATACAATTCATATGAAAGTGGGAGCGAGGATCATTTGGCAAGTGGTGAGAAGCTGAGACAATTCCATGGAGTTGTAAAATGCTTCAAAAATCTTACAAAAGGAGAAAATACTAAAACAAGGTTTCTTTGGTCTTCAAAGAAGCTCTGACAGCTCCCTCCCTCCAAAATTCAGTTTCATTCATTAAGAACTTCTATAATAAAACAAGGGAAAACAATTCATCGACTGTGCTGCTTTTTCTTGTCTTTTCACACATTGTCAGCCTAAATTGACAGCTAGGTTAAACACGGAAAAATACATGAAACATCACTTACGTAGGAGCCAGTAGAAGTTTGGCAGCTGTCTCTGTTGCTTTACTTCTTTTTTCAAATTCCTTTGATAAGAATGTCTATGAATGCACAAATAGTGCATGCCCAGGGAAATTTACTAAGGCAGGACTTATACAGCAATAAGTTGAAGGTACATTCAAAGGTCATATGACTTGTTTTGCCTCAAGACTGTGTGAGTTAGAAATCTTTAAAGAACATTTCTGGTTATTCTTTCCGGTTTTTTTTCCCAGTGTGACAGCATATGCAGAAGAATTCCACAAAATCCCTTAATTGTACCTATTATTAGTAGTAATTTTAAATATTTGCGCTTAATCAGCTACTACAGTTGATTTGTGACTTATGTTAAAAAGATTCTACCGAGCGTTATTACTTAAAGATTTTTCAAAAAAACAAACAAAAAAAAAAGGCCAAATATAACAATTTCAACAATCAAACAACAAAACACTATAACATTTGCACCTTAAGGTTCATTTTGTCCGTTGATGGTGTTGTTTTGTTGTTTGCTGAATGGCCAAGATAACATCAGGGATGGCTGGAAATGAAAATTGGCTCTGAGTCACCCACCAAACCTTTCTAAATCAATCCAAAAGGCAGGAGGTAGAAAATGGAAAAGAGAAGATGAGACAAAGAGATTACACTTATCTGAGCTTGAGCAGTTGAATTATGCTCACAGCACAGTTTATGATAATGACTCAGGTGTTATTTCATTATGATCTCAATGGGCATGAAGCTCACTCACCTGGGCCAGTTATCAGAGCCAGGCCACTGTTTCTGTTTGTCTGGTTCTTGTGTTTGTCCAGCTCAAGCAAGCTGTGGCCAGAGATATCGCAGACTGTCCAGGAATCCTCCAGACAGTACAAATGACCAGTTCAACCCTGGATGAACTGAAGTCAGGCTGAAAAATTTCTAGAGCAGCTACAGTGTATTTAAATGCAAAAACACAGGACATCAGAAGGAGATGGGGGGAGTAGAGTTTGGACACAGACAGCCTTGTTAACTGGCACCTCCAGAGAGGTCATCAGAGAACATCTGCTGTTTTTGTTTGTTTATTTGGTTGGTTGATTTTTCCTTTTGGAGTTTGATCATAAAGACAGATATGAAATTCTGACCCCTTTGCTCACAGGATGTTCAACTTAAAAGCTTATCTCACCAAACCTGAGACTAAATCTAAAATCTGGGTTAATTCTGGGCTTTCTAAAGCCAAGGGTCAAAGTCAGATTCAAAAGCCTCAAACACACAGAAAACTACAAGAATCAAGGGAGCTTACTGGGGGGATTTTGATGCTTGTTACTTGAATAGGAGTCAGACAATTTTAGTCTGTGGACAAAATCTAGCGCTTCACTATATACGGTGACCTGCAAAATGATGTCTAAAATCTATTTTAGCTAACAATAGAAAGTCCTATGTAAAGTCTACTGAAAATGAAGACAATTTATCATCTTGAACTGTTATCAATACTTTCTTTGTGGAGAGATTCATGCAAACAGCCTGAGCTTCACCATTATGTATAACAGGTCAGACTCCAAATACAGAATGTAAGTCCAAACAGAAATCACATGAATAATAAAACCACATTAACAACATTATACATTTTTTACTTGTCACATAGTGAACAACACTGTACTTTTTTAACAGCCAGTCATGCCAAATATAAAAATTGCAGTTTTTACTAGAGCATGATGTGTATTTTGAGATTACGGTTGTGATGTTGTATGTAGCTGATCCCTCCATATGTGTGAGAACATTATTGCGATGGCCATATAATATTTATGTTATAATTCCTGCAGAATACAGGACTGCCAGAGCTTCAGTGTAGATGTGCAGTTTTATAAGGTTAAGTAAATTAATTACCAGAATATACTGTGAAACTAAAGAATATTTTATCTAATGAAGCTTTATCAGAAATTACCTGCAAATTATCTTATTCATAATCAACAGGCAGAGACAGAGTCTAATTGCCACAGGTTATTTAAAAACTGAATAAGAGAACACTGACAGCTTACTAGCAAATACCGAACGATCCTAATATGAGCGGAGATGTCTTCATTTTGGTTAGTTAGCACACCAGTTAACATCTAATCCACAGTACTGTACCTTATCGTGCTGACAAAGCTTATCTAGTGTTTAGTTTAAACAAATGATTATAGCTTTGTAACATTATTCTTTGATAGTGCAACACTACAATAATGATCATGTGTTATCTTGGCATATTAGAACAAAAGATCATATAGGTTTACAAAGAAAATAATGAATTATTAGCCTGCGATATAGTGCAGGCCTCAAACAGGATCTAAATAAGGTGGTCGCTAAGTGACACTTGGGGTAAGTAACGGTAAGGTAAAAGTCTTTCAGTCAAAACAGTATTATTTAAATAAGCTCCTGTGTGAAGTATGACAGCTGCTAAAACAGAACTATCCTATTATGCACACTGTGTGTCTCTGCAGCGACTCTGCTATTCCTGGCTGCTTTCGGGTTAACAGGGTTAATACAGGATGTGGCGGCTTGTGTCCTGAAGGGAAAATGACTTTTCCTTGTGTAGTATCACACAAAACGGTAAAAGGAGCAAGCAACCCTCATCTATCCAGCACGGCAACCTGTTCTGCAGAACCATGGCTAACATCTTAGCTAAATTAGGTTATGTGTTGTTGTCACACCGGTGATGAGTAAAACAAATCCTTTAATGTGAGACACCGTGTTATGAATTATAAAAAGCAGTTTACCTCACTGAGGTGTGGATAACAACCAACTGATGAATGTCTGCCTTTACTGATGGCCTGAAAACATTAACCTGAGTTTGTCCTAATAGCACCATGGTCTGATGAATGCGCATCCAGTGATAGAACATGTTTGTGTGTGAGCATGTGTGCGTGTGTATCTGTGAGATCACATGGCTCACGAGAAATCATCCATGGGGATAGGTTCCGGCAGATTGGGATGCCGTTAGGAAAAGCATTGCCACATCCAAGAATTTAGGGTTGAGCCTCGATTTCCTCTCTAGGGTTGCAGTCATGTTTGTTTTTGCTAAACACTGTTTACTTTCGTGTGTGTATGTGTGTGTGTGTGTGTAGACACATTTGTGTTTGTATTAGTTTTTCATAGATCTGACAATAAAACTGGGTGCCTGGCAGGAATAAAAATTAAATCCCCGCCGGCGTCTTTTCCATGAAAAATAGATTATCCTCACAGTAGCTAACTGACAAGGTCTTTTTATTTTAGGTAATGTTTGCAGTGACACAACTGCCAGCGTCTGCGATAAACAGTATGAATACCAATGCCAATACTTTTACATAATTTACCACAAACTGTAATTAATATAATTCAGCATCACAGTATATCATATCATGTAAGACGCTGTACTGGCCAGTTAAAGCCAGTTAGGCTGAGGTCAGAAGGCCATTTGAGTTTATTTATGTACAGTATGTTGCTGCCAGGCAAGTCAAGCTCAGCACTGTTTATTCACTTTTTCACTTATTTGTTTTTCAAAGACTAGCCTCCTTCTCTGCACTTAATGTGACTTTCTTATTTGGCCTCATCAGCAAATATGAAAAAAATTCAGCCCCTCTGGGTATGAAGTAGGTCAAACTTTTAGTAGTTAATTTGGGCTTGGCTCAGACGAGATTGAAACAGCACTTATTTTTCTGTTCACTTAACCACGGCTCTCTGGATAATAGATGATGCTGTCCAAAGCCCTTAATCTTATAAGTTTGCAATATTCCAAACTTATATTTTTGAAACCAGAATGTCATACTTTTGTTTAATGTAAAGAGAATTATTTGTGGTGTGTTGCATGATAGAAAACTTTATTCTCAGCACCATTAACTCTTGATTGTGTAATCTGGGATTAAACGTGTCACACAAATTGCATTATACAAGCTTGCTGATATTGTTTGCAACTGTATGTGCAGTACATTCATGTGTCACTCACCTGTCGTGGGATTTCAGACTAAATATCCAATCAACTCAATGACAAAGATCATATCTCCTTCTCTGACACTCTAAACTTCATAGAGTATCTGGAATATAAAAAGAACGATAGGGGAGAGTATGCAAATGTTAAAGGACAAAGTTAAATACATTTTTTTTAAGATTACAACCACCCGCACACGCTCATGCTGACCTCTCACTGATAACACTGTAGCTCATTAGAGGATTTTACACACCACTGATGTGGGATGTTGATACTGGTAAAAGAAAGTTAATTGCATTTCTGTGTGTCTTATATACTAAAAAAGACAGAATATTGTTATAAGTTATATATGTCTGTCAAAGTCACATTACAAAGAACACGCTTTATTTTTAGTCTTTCTCAGATTTATTTGAACAGGAGTGAATACAAATTTGAACCACAGAAACATCTTTGTATAATCCCACGTATCCATCTCTTGTCTGAAATAAAACATCCTGACGTCTTACACAACTGATGCCCAAAAGCTTTTTCCTTTTTACTATCTGTTTCTGTATCCAAACTATAATTACTTTATGGTAACTAATAATAAAGACACGTTTTTCTATTTGACTTTGCTTATTTGTGTATATTTTGATAAAACAGCAACGATCCTTGTACTTTTCTTTTTATTGTTTAACTCAAGCACATAAAACTTTAATGTTGCATGTTTACTTTCTTTCTAAATGCAATTTTACTTGGATATTATATTTCAGTCAAGGTCAATACAGCTTGAAATTTCCTAAATGATATGGTTCATCTTTTGTAGCACTGCTCATTGCAAATCAATTGATCTACTGAAATGATTACCATTTTCTCCAAAACACACTTTTTGATAAAAATACAGTATAAAAGAAAGAATGACTGTGAATCATGATTCACAGTCACACAGGTGAGAGCTTTTGAGCTGATAAATATGAATTACTTATTTCAAGAGGATTCAGAAATAAAAAGGCAAAAAACTGAGATGAACCTGAGGCCTTATGATTACAAAGAATATTACTGTATTTGAAGTTGTATTTGACAGTCACATCTGGTTTGTCTATTATACATCAAATCTGACATTTAACTTTTAGTCTTGATGGCCAGGCTGATGGTTCTTTTATGGAACAGGTAGCCATGTGTAATAGTACTGTAGAAAACTCTGCTTTTGAGTATCACCACAGATTACATGTTATTACCACCTCACTTTACTGAACTTGTGAACAAATGTGCTGGCAATAGCATGACTATTAGTTTTGCACAACCAGAAAACTTTACCAAAGCTAAACATTTCCTAAAGTAACTACTTTAACTAAAACTTTATATCAGTATGCAAAAAAAAAAAAAAAAACTAAATAATTAATCTGCTAACACAAATCAATTAAACATACATCAAATGTTACCAGTGGAAAGTTGGGACACACATAGAAAAAAAAACAGGTTATGAAATATTTCTTTTATTTATCTATTTGATTACAAATTACTTACTTATTACTTTTCTGCCAGGAAACAGCTGTTTTTAAAAGGATAGATGATCATTAAAAACCCCTTTTGCAATAATGGTAACATGGCTGACAACATGGATCTTTTCATGAAAAACACAGCAATATACATATCTGTGTCCAAACATTTAACTGGTAATGTACATAATACTTTCTAACATAATGCAGACCTACTTTTGTACCACCTACTGTTTCCACTGCAACTTTAATAAATCACTGTGATATGCAGCACGCACAATAAAGATTGAATCAGCTCTAAAGTTTGTCAGAAGAGTCTGAAGAGTGTTGATGTGATTTATGAGATCCCAAGTTACACAGATGGGCTGTAACTTAGACACTAAGTGGCATGTATTGGTTTTAATAGACCAAGAACTGTTTCTAATGGATGAATCTTTTGATTTAGAGCCTTTTATGGTTCTAGGTCTCAGGTGTTGCTTCGCATACTCTGAATATTACTGCTGTGACATCAAGGATAATGTGTAAAAACACCCACATCTATCTATCTTATGACAGTGCTTTGACCAGTTACTTAACATACTCTGTCTTTGTAGTCACCATCCAGTATTAGTTGCATACTGATTTAGATTAGATAAAAAATATATGTCATGTTTCAAAATGTTGTTGTTGTTGTTGTTGTTCTTCTTCTTCTTCTTCTTTTAAGAGATATCTGACAAACAATCAGAAACAAGCATTATTTGATTTGAAGGTACTTGGATCAGAAAAATGTGCAGATTTGCAAGGGAACAGAACTTTAATAATATAATCATGCCTTACCTAAAATATTTTCTGTGTGTTGTTTGAGACTGTGTGTGTTCATTTCACAGGTCTATGGTATGTTTTAAAGTGATTTACATTTTATTAATGGCCATTTCTAGTATTAGGCTTATGATCTCTCCTAATTGTTAATTGCTAAAATTACTAATTCAGGTTAATAATGCTTTGTAGATAATTTTAGGGTAAGAGAAAAGTAAGCAAGATATAATCTTTGACTCACAGGTTATGTGAAAATCTTCCTGACTTTTGAGGAATTAATAAAACCAGGCCACTGATGGTTAGTTAGTTATATAATAAACCACATGTGCAGAGTTGTATATACTGTATGATAAAAAAATATATACAACAAAACAATCTGCACAGCATTTGATTTAAAACACAACCAAACTTAACTAATATGCTAAATCAAACATAAAATATATATAGAGCTATGTAAACTTTTACCATGTCACGACTGTAGCAACACACTAACCGCCGCTCGAAAAAGTTCTACAAAGTAATATTTAATCCATGTGAAGCACCGTGCTACAGTCCACATATTTTCTTCTCACCCAGGTATATACTTCATTATATTCACAGCAACCGCCTATTCTGTGCTTTTTGTTAATTAGGTTCACATTGCGGCTAGATTTCCTCGCTGCACTGTAGAGTAGACATGAAACACATCCACACATTCTTTGCCTAGCCCATGCTCCTATACAGTATAAAATACCATTGTAACTTTTGTCCTGATATGTCATCTCCTCTCATAAATTCCCCCGTCCTATAAAGAGGCTCTGAGCAGAGGCATGAGGGAGAAAAATGAACTCCATCAGGAAGCTGGATAAAATTTCTCTGACATGCACAACCTTGGTCCAGTAAGAAAATCTCTGTATCCTGCTGACATGTGATCTTCTGAATCTATCTGGGACAGCTTGTCTCACTGAACTCTAAACAAGTCCTTTCAAGCTGCATCATTCATCAATTTCAGCCCTGGTTGTGGGCTGCAGATGATACCCCACAAGCTCGATGGCTGGCAGACATTTAACAATATGTCACACAGGCATTCTCAGACAACCCACGCTAAAGGCTTTTACTAATCCAACACCTCAGGTGTTGACAACATTAAATGCTTAAGTCATTGAGCAAAGCTGATCACATATTATTGTTACCATGACAGCAGTTAACCTAAATTATTGCAGGTGGGTTTTGCAGAAGTGTGATTACCGTTTCTGGCTAGTGAGCATGTAACTCCTCCATCAAAAGCACACATATTTTTTATTTATATATTTATTTGTTTGTCTAAATCTGTCTTTGTTTGTGATGATGGTACAGTACCAGTGAAGCACTTTCTGCTGATGGAGAGGTTCAGCAGATAAATGATGAAAGGGATTTTCTGAGAACCACTGTTATGGCTCTTTGAACTATTTTTACTGCCTTATTTTCCATGATTGCTGGGAGGTCCAACTCTTCTAAGACAAGCTCTGTGCACAGAGGCTTACAAAAACTGTGTGTCTTGTTTACTTTGGGATGTGGATGTAATATAGTGTAGTAACTGAAGGGCTGAATATGTTGTCCTGCAATTTTATGATTATTTTATGTGCACCATATTCTGAAGCCATATTGTAACACATATTAAGCCTAATGAGGAGATGCAGTTTTAGAAACTACTGTTGTTGTTGTTTCCACTGGACTAGAAGCAGAACATGATACAGTTGATGGGGTGACCTGTTCTGAATGCTCTTCTATTCAAATGCATTTTCCTTAATACAGGTATAGCTATACATTGACTGAGACTGTTCTGACTCAAAAGTACCTTTTTTAAAGACAAACACACCAGTGCAACACAGAAATGGATTCCACTGAGTTTATATCAAATGTACATAAAACCTGTGTGTTCTTATTCTATTGACTATTACTTTAAAAAATGAAATCATAAAGCAGTTATTACAGCTATTAAGAACATATTGCCAGTTTTAACATTTACATGGGATGTGCATGAAGGCTTACTGTGTATATTCATTAGTCTGCTTTAGCATTACAGACAAAGTTATGTAAAGTGTATTATCCAAGTGGGGTAACGTATATGATCTAACTTCAGTTATGTAATCCAGATGAACTAATTTTGTGTATATTTTTGGTTTACCTATCATAATTTGTTATTTTTTTAATGTACTTGTTCATGTTAGTAAAGGTTTTTGTTAATCATCCATTAGAGTGCCTGCATTTTTTATTTTCACATGATAGCCGTGGATAAAAACACCATTTAATGCTGGTGTCTCAGAGACTTTAACAGTAGTAACAGAAGTAATGCATCACTTACTCTGTTGGACTTCTGACGTATGTCATTGGTATAAAATTAGGTTAACAAAATAAGCACATTTCCAAATCATGAAAAGTAATGACTAAAGTAATAACAAATATTAAGAATATTTTTGAGCATTACAAAGGGACATAAAGAGAACATTAGCCCTATGTTTGCAGCTTGCAGTTTTCAACCACTTGGTCTTGATATTGAGACATAGGAGAGCAAGAGCAGAAACATTAGCCCTCATCCTGAGCTTTTGAAATGGCTTAATCGGTAGAACTGCCATCTATTACAGTGACATGAACAAGACACACGGGTTCAACACTGAGAGAGACAGGCCCCAAGAGGAGGAAAGTATTTCCTTTAATGAATGAGGCCTGTAACATCGATGCCTGTTGACCTGGACCGTGTGGTTAAGCTCTTCAGCTAGGGTCAGCGTTTCCAATTTCCATTAATATTCTAATATGATGTATTCAGTTGTAAGTGGTGTATTCAGTTTGTAATAGCTCAGAGAAACTCATTATCTCAGTTAGACACCCACCAATGCCAGGACTAGGTCTATGTATATGTGAGGTAATTTTTTCTGTAATGATCTGTGCAAGTTCACGTTCTGTTGTAATGTTCAGAGTAATTCATGTATATATGTACATCTGGGAGCTGTGGATAAAAATTGTATAAATACAACCTTAAAACTACTAAAACGAGATAAAAGTTCTGATTGTGTGTGGATAAGAAAAGCAGAAGAAATCAAGTAAGCTACCCTTCACCACCATCCTGTATCAAATTCAAGGCTGTATTTTTTGAATTGGCTTGATTACTAATGCAGCCATCTGTCATTCTGGCAGGTACAGTACAGGACTCATGAGTGCAGCACTCATAGAAAATCTGGTTGTTTTATTAAAAAAAAACATCACCTATACAGGGTTAATAGCGCCTGTAAAACTTGCCACATAAGATAAAAATAATGACAAGAAATGTCCTACAGTCTGGCCATTGTTTAAACACCACAGTAAAGTGGTGCGTGGTTTGTGTGAAAAGATAATTTTTTATTAAAGAGATCAAATTACTTTAATCTTCACCCTACAGAGAACTAAGCTAAGTAAAAGATAAAGCATTTAGTTTTCCACTGATTCAAATTTAATGTTTATTTAAATAGTTTAAGTGTCAGTACAGTGCAGGTAATTTTCTTGACTGAAGTGAAATCTTTTATACTTCAGAGCCTCTTTTCTATTTTCACTAAAGTGTTTCAATTACATTTATCATTTATCACATTATAGACAATACTCAGGTTGCTTCGGTCCTTCTGACACTTTTGTTCAAGCCAAACACATGATTTCATATTTTCTCTCTGGTGTTTCCTTTAGCCTGTGAGGTTATTTGCTGTAAATGTCACCTGGGACGCTGAGTGACAAAATAATGACAACCTTTTTTGAGGCAGAGCAATTTCCCAGAATTGAATGAGCAGGATGTGTGCAGAGTGAACAATATGTGCACTCGCCTCCCGATTGCGCTCTATCAATATCATACTGACATCTCTCCAAGAATGTGTTCAGACAAATAGATTGGGCATCTTGCAAACAGACGCAAAGAGGCAAATAAAGATTTAAACACATACTGTACATGTGTTTTTACTGGCCCTTGTTTATGTTAAAAGCAGAGGCAGAAATGAATCGCACTAAGATGATGTCAAATTACATTTCCACAAAATGCACATCTGCCCCAGTTGTGACATAAGAGCTTGTTCGTATCTAGATGTTTAGAAAATATTACTTAATCAAAGTATCATTAAACCGGGTGGGTTATTTGACACAAAAATCCATTCATTCCATTAACATGGTAACTGTATCTATTTGCATGTCAAATGTCAAAGAGACAACTGAGTTGGGATTTAACAAATACACCGTTTCACTTGTTATATGACACCTTTATGAGGGTTTGAGTCCCTGGAGCTTAGTCACTGAAGGTCATGACAAACAAACTATATATTTTTGTACAAAAATATATAGTTTTTTTACATGTTTGATCATATTTTTACACGTTATTTTTAGAAGCATAATCAATCATGTCATGACATTCTCCCTGGATGTTTTTTGGAGGCTTAAACATGTGCTAGTGAAGGCAGGTGTGTTACATTTCTGGTGTTAATTAAATGGTTCATTGGATTTGAAAATGAATTTTAGACGTTTTTTAGAAAAGTGAAACATGTTACAAAATGATTACTGAAACGAAGGGAGACCACATTACAAGATATTAAGTTTTGATGTTAAGATGTCTGTGTAATTCTGATGTTGTTGCAGCATACAGTAAAAGTCCACATATAATCCTTGCATATATACTGTATTTATCTGCTCAGTAAGGTGAATACATAGAGTAGTTATGGTCAGTGGCAGAAGAAGTATTCAGGTTCTTTGCTTCAGTACACCATAGTATTTTCTAAGGAAGCAGAATGGCCTCTGTGTAATTATGTTTTTATACATCACTGGTTTATTATGACCTATGAAAACATAACTGCACTATTGGTTTGACAGCTTTAGTTGCTTTTTGTTGCTGTAGCCTCAAAACAAATAATACAAAATACAGTCAACTATACAAACATTTATTATCATATATTAAGAAAATTATTACCACCGCTACTTATTCCCACCATTCACAAGCTACCCAGCTGTAAATAGGTTGCAGCTGACACATGATTATACAATAATATATATTATTCTAAAATGGCCTAATCTGAATAATATGTAATTTTTCTTTGGGTTCTTTGATATAAATTGGTACCCTTTTGTACATTTGCTTAAATAGAGAGACACATTTTGCAATAGTTTTTGTTGTCACACAATGTTTTTACATTGTGAATATTTCTTACTGTCAGAAAAAGCGGTAGACAGGCGGCAACACGAGGTAAGTTTTAAAAGATTTATTTCAAAAGCAGAAGGCAGATGGCAGGCACAGAGAAACCAGGATCGAGACAGGCCAAGACTTCCAGGATGTGATAGTCCAGTTTGTGCACAGGAGATATGAGTTAGAGAATTTACAAAGGTGACTTACCTCAGATGTGTCCAGGTTAGTAATTCACTCTTTTAGATGCAGATGGAGAATTCAGGTAAGTATGGAGGCTGAGAGAGAGTGTATTTGACCAAACCCGGAAGCAGGTAAGTATTGGGTGAAGCAGGGTCTTATCAGGTGAGTCCTGGCAGATGACTGAAAATTGAGAGTCCTCAGATGGCAATGAAAACCTTGGTGAAGTGGTGTCCTCCTTGTGTAACTGGTAACAAAGAGCTCAGAGACAAACTGAAAAAGTCACAAGCACGATCCTCCTCAGAGTACATAGAATCCAAAACACAGATTAACAGATCTAATTCCAGAGTCCAGGTTTACAGATTATTCATACACAAATGAGAGTAGGTAATCAGAAAGTCAGACCAGATGAGCGGGAGAACAGGTTAAAACACATTCAGGTCCAGGTTCAAAAAAATCACAACAGAACAGTTCAGGGTAGAGCAGAGGGACAGGTTTGAATAAACAGACCTAGGGTTCAGATCCAACAGTCCATATAATAATAACCAGAGCCAAGTCCACGATCCAAAACTCCAGGTCTGGTTCAGGCACAGGTCAGAAATAATCAAGGCCAATTAACTTAGAGAGCCGTGGGGTCGGAGCAGAGATCAGGGTCCAAAAAACAAGCAGGTTGAGCACAGGCAAACGGGTCAGGTTCAGGAAAGGCTGAAGAGCAGCAGCTGGTGAACAGCACTGACAACCTGGCAGAGGACAGAGAGTTGTAGACCTGCTTATATAGGGAGAACCATGGAGACCATGACACTTCCACTACTGATAATTGAAAAAA
>OMLM01007972.1:65516-100376 GCA_900302695.1 Helostoma temminkii
ATAGGGAGAACCAGGTGTTACTGATTAGGCAGATCAGAGTGAGGCAGGAAGTGAGTGGAATAAAACCGTATATGGAATAAAACGGGGTGCCAGGCTGGAGACCATGACACTTCCACTACTGATAATTGAAAAAATTTTAAATTTTTCAGCAGAAATATCACATATTCTCCAGCAGCTTCTCCACTGAGATGATTTGCTGCATGTCTTTGTTCTTTTTGTCAAGCTCTCTCTGGCTTTTGTTCTCGCAAAAGAAGAGAGAAGACATTTGAATGTCACACAAATATTATTTTACTTATTTATTTACTGGAATTTAATAAAGCAAAAATATTAACTGATTAATAAAGGAAATGCCAGGTAGTAGTTGTAGCTCTAATCTATAAGATTATTTCAAATGCATATACACGTTTAATCTGTACAACAATAAGCAACTAGACATCAGAGAAATGTACTGGAATAAAATAATACTAGCCTCTATAATGTAGGGGTGTGACAAACAACTTCTCAAATACCTCAAATTTCTATTTACTTTAAGTACAGTGAGGTAATGTACTTTATGAAATTGCATTGCTGGTACAGGGCAGATGTAGTACACACTCTGTCTTTGTAATAAACAATATGTGGTGATTTTTTAGTCCAGAATTGATATGCAGCAGCTTGAAGTAATTCTTGTTACTGATCTTGAGTAATAAAGATCAGGTAACATTTTCCCAGGGTTGATGCATGGCATTTTCAAATGAAGCCCCTCAAATGTTAAGTGTGGCTAGCCTATGTGTTCCTCCTACGCTGTCAGATCCAGCACTGGTAGATGAGGTTCTCCTATCAGAGTTGCAGCACAGCTCTGGGAAGGAGTGACACAAAAGCAGGGAGTCATAAAACATTCAACATCATTCAAAGTCTCCTCTCCCATGCAAGCTTAGACAATGTGACATTCAAATCAACAAGAGGATGTCGGTGAAGGAAACATATTTCAGGAAACCTTTTTTTATAAGTTTTTTTTAAGAGTAATGAAATGTGGAGCGGAGAAACTTGTGGGGAAAAATGGTTTGGCTTGACACATTTTTACTGTCATCGTTTGTGTGGTGTATCAAAAACACTCACAATGCCATATTCACATTTTCTAGTTAGTTCCAATAAAGTCATAACATTATTCTTTGTCAGGCATACAGGATTTTGAATAAATGGGGTAAATTAGGAGAGGGAAAAGAATGCAGAAGCTGTTTTTATGCTGAATCCTTAATGAGTAAATCACATCTATTTAGACGTGATCAGATACCTAAAGAGTTCTCTAAACATTTACATTCACAGATGTAAACAAAATGCTTTTCTTATGCAAATACATCTCTTCAGAATTAAAGTCTGTCTGAAAATGTGTCATTCATGGAGTTCATTTCTCTTCTTTATTTTATTGTTTTATGAGCTCTTTAAAATGTAAGTGCTCCCTTTTCTCCTCCCTCACCTATTAGAACACACAGCTGTGAGGCAATTTTGTGGGGAAAAAAAAAAAAAATCAGGTTACCATGTGTTGAACTGCTAAGCAGCGAGTTTGATGAATTACAAGTCAGTTAGCTCATTTTGCTGACAGAATGCAAATTTATTTATGACCCCGAAACCAGGGGAAAAATGAAATCATCATATATTTCCAAACACTCATGCTGTGTTTCAGATTACGGGAATCTATTTGCAATGGAAACACATTCTGTGAATAAATTGTTTGAATTCCCCTTTGAAACAACTCTCGGAGCACTACACTCAAACACTGCCTGGGTTGAGCTCTTACAAAGAATCCGTATGAAAGAAAATCTTAATTTAGGGGTACAACCGGACATCCAATCTTCCTCAAGTCAGAAGAGTTGCTCTTTGAATCAAAAACACAAAATCAACTTTAATTTTTGAAGTGTCTGCTCTTGATTTATAGTCAAGGAATAAAATGCAGCCCATTTCATATGATTTGGTGGTTATCCCATTTTACATTTTCATCAAATCACATTCTCAGGCCATATCTGTAAAATTGAGAAATCATCAGAGCTGAAGTAGTGGGATATTGGAAGTTCAGCTTCATCAGCAGTCTGTGCAGCTGAAATGAGAGACCTTCAGTGGGCTCCTTCATCCCCCCACTCCACCAGCAACACCCTCCCCTTCCATCTCTCTCTCTCATTTGGTTTTGCTCCTCACTCAACTGCACAAGATGTAGTGAGATCACACGGAGGCTATTTTATCTCCACTTGTGTGAAATAATTTAATTAAACAAAGTCACTGCTATGCATAGCATCTCCAAATCATGACATGTTACTGGTGTAGCAGCTACATAAGCAACAATAATCAAGAGCATAGTAAAAGCTCATGAATTTATATTACTAATGTGCTCATTGTTTATTTGTGGAGCTGCCTCCTATGTGTTATAATCTATAACCCAGCCACTTGAAAGGTTGCGATGCTTAAGTAATACTTACTTTTCCACCTTTACCGGATTTGGATTGAACTTATAATTAATTTGAACCCCATATCAATAATATTTAATTAAATTGATACACAATTGATCATCAAACAGTCATTTTGCACTGTAATTAATGGATAAAAATGCTGTGCCATGCAAATCTGAACCTCAATTTCATCCTCGTTGGACTGCGCCCTCATAAGTGGTTTGCAAAGTACTGTAATATGCAATCCACTGATGGCTTATTAAGATCTTTACAGTCATTTAATCTGATACTGTGGTCAATTATATCTCTCTGGAGTAGCATTGCAGTTTAATTTGATATAAACAAAACAATAGGCTGTGAAGCTGTGGTCATGATGGAAGTTGATACACCCTCTCCCTCTCTCTCCACAAGTCTGTGCTGGAATGCAGACAGTCAGAGCCTGCACTGCATCCTCCTCTAGGGACCCCCTTGGTTTGTTTGTAAACAATAAATAATATTAATTTCATGCTGGACACATTTGTTGGATCAATGCTTATCGACCAGGCGAATCACTTGTCTTTATGGCTTGCATATTTTGAGAGCGTAATTGTGCAGTTTATGGAAGGGACCTAGTAGACAAACAATGTAAAATTCTGTGACATGAAAATGAGCGTCCTGTTTTTGTAAAACATGTTGGTCATTGAGTCCGGTCTCTTTGAATCACAACAGTTCTGAATAATTCAAGATGATACAAGAGAAATGGTGATTCTGTCCTGGATTTGTGATTGATTGCAGAGAGAACAGGCTGCTTCAATCTCAGGATATTGTAACTCAAGCCAGTGATGGAGAGAAAATTAATTACAACACCACAAATCGATGAACAACTGAATGTGTCAACTCCCCAAAGAACTGTGATTGCTCATTGTAGTCTGATTGAGGGAAAGGAAGCTGGAGCCAGAAGAACATGAAGAAAAGGTTGCGCCCTGCTTTGACTCAGCACAGATCACAGCAAGAAAACACACTCTAATATCTCCCTTAAAAACAACCGACCTTTGCTCCTTGTAAAAGGATAATGACAACTGACTACACATATTCTTAAATCCTCATTTGTAATGCATGTAGCTTGGTTGTTCTGTTCAGAAAAAAGGCACATACTGTGACCGGAGGAGACGCTCTCCATCTTGCACTGCCTGATAGGACACAGAACAGATTAGCAGAATGAGAGCGATCATTACGAGCAACCTCACAAGTGACCAAGGCTAAGTCATTCCCTTCCACTTAGCTGCTGTGTGTCTGCTTTCCTTACCCCTTTACATTCACAGTGCCCATCAGGATTCGACTGTGAACTACATGGCTGTAGGGCTGTGTGTTTTTGCATGCATGTGTGTATGTGCAAGCAGCTGCGCTTTGTACTGTCATTCTGGCTGTGACTTTGACCTTTAGCGAGAGATGCTGGATGGAGACGAGCCTTAATGAGTTTGTATAATAGCGAACTCTATCAGAAGAATCATCCATCTACATGAGCCCCGTAATTAGCTGGTAAGACAGTGGTCCAGTCCTGTGCTTTCACTTATTATTCTGCTGACTAGTATGTGGGAGTGGAGAAATGGATAAACAAAAGACACAAACCCCCTCTAAAGTGTATTAATAATCTGCTGTCGATTCTGGCAGTGTTGTAAAAGACATGGTTGAGCAGTCTAATAATCACTCCACTGACACCCCCTGAAAAAAAAAAAGAGGAAAAGCTCCCTGGAACCTAACTCACATCCTGGTTTGAGTTTGCAGACAGGTGTACACTCTCACGGGATCCTTGATCCCCATGTTTCTTCATCTGTGTTTGTTCACTGACTGATGTACTGCAGCAAACACACAAAACCTCAAGACAAAGCTGCAGAGGCACATTTAACTGAAACTCAATGACATGCAGATGATGGGGAGTTGAATCTGCATGCAAAGCACCAATCTGATTCCTACCATTTACAGGGCTGAATATCATATCCATCATTTTCATGTAAGGCAGAAATATGAAAAGCGCTGATACGGATGAAATCATTTCCATTCTGTCGTGCATTGCCAATATGTGGTTAGTTATGCTTATTAAAGATATGTAAATGTTTGCCTAAGAAAAGGGATAGGCTTGAAACAGCGGGGCGCGCTCAGGACGCTCCATTCCCAGGGAGTACGCAGAGTCCGCTCCTGGTTTTGCAGCTCCGATCATCGCAGCGTATACCTTCCTTGACTCTCAACAGTCCAGCATTGCTGTGCAAGCAGATGTGCTTTCTCTGATGCCAGTTATTACAATTTTCGCTTTTGGATAAGGTATTGTTTCGCGCGACGGCTGCAAAGTGACAAGAAGCAACAGAAACTGCCTCCCTCCTTGACTCAGTGACACAGAGAGAGAGAGAGAGAGAGAGAGTTGTGAACGGGCAGCGGCTTTGGAAAAATACAGTACAGTAAAAACCTGCGGCGCGAGCGAGGCAGCAGTTTATTTACCACACCTGTGATGCGTTGTTCAGAGCAACGAAGACGCACGATCAGGATACAGATGGCCACGGCACGGCAGGAGGATATGTGCTGAGGAAAAGACTTGGGCGTTGTGAAAAAGGCGTTAACTGCTACACAAAACACTCTCCGGACCTTAAAAAGCTCAGCGTGGCACTGTTTCTCCTCTGCTCTCTGCTTTTTTAAAACTTAAGCGATAAAAAAAACACGAAGATGCCCTTACTTCTGGGCCCCTTTGTCCGCTGTAGGTGCAGCGCTACGCTCCTTGTGCTGTGGCTCGTCTTCGCCGGCTTCACCTGCTCTGGTGAGTTATGGTGTATCATTAATACGTTTGGCTAATCACGCTGTTAATTTGTGTGTGTGTGTGTTAAAAAGCACAGCAAGTAGCACACACACACACACAGACTGCACGTGACAAGTTGTTTTCCACGGTCTTTGCCCAAATGCTGCCGCGCGTGACAGAGCACGTTGTTGGCAGCGGTTATTGTCCATAATTTGCTAGCACCAACACTCATCAATTAGCCTGCACCTTCAAGGTTACACGGTTGACTCTGTAGCTTCTAACATGTCTGCCAAGGTTAAAACTACCAACTACTGTTGGCCAGCATTCTGTTTTTGTTAACATATTTATTTATTTCCAGCCGTCTGTCGCCTCTTTTTAAGGAAGTTGGGGCTACACCTGCTCCCGAGGAGCATGAGCAGACCAGCACTTTAAGATGCGCTTGAACACATGGGCCTGTGTAGCTTTTTATTTCCTAGTGTCACATAAACGGTGTTTATGTAATGTTTGCTTTGTCGTTAGTCTAATTCCGGCGTGGAGAATACCACATCGCCGGTCGTTCTGATAAAAATCTCTGAGATGTGTAGCTTCGAGCAGGACCGTGAACAGCGTGTACTGTAGTCAGTGATCCTATAGGATCATTGAACTCCACGTTTCTCTCCGGCCAGGACTCATTCCTGCTGCATTTGCAGTATAGTGACAGCTTTACGGAGTTGCTAGACGACCTACTCGGACTGATGAGTAACATTTTATGATGTTGCCTCCTGGCCAGACACTCCCGATTGCATGCAAATGTGTTTTAATGTACAAAACAATCACTAACAGTTTGGCATGGCGAAGTACTCTGACTGGAGAGAAGTTTCCCTCAGTGGTCGCTAATAAGCCCTTTACTTAAAATCTAGTTAGATTTTTTCATCATAAAACTCAAATTTCACTACCAAACAGTATTATGTGTACAAATTATGAGTTTGCCATGTACCCTTAAAATTAAACTTGGCATCCTATCGTTTGGTTAAGTGATTTGATCAGTGTAATCATCTTCCCTGTTACCCATAATACACATTTTCACAGTTCACACATTTACACTGTTTTTGCAGCACTTTGTTTACTCATTCTCCCTTTATGCTAAATATCAGCTCAGTGCCACACAGTTGCTGCAAGTATCCAGAACATGATAATTTCACACATCATTTGCGGTGTGCTTGTTTCCTAACTGTTAACCTTGCTTTGGACAAAAGGCAAACATGTTAAAGTTGGCGTAATTGTGCCTCTTGCTTCAGGACACAAAGATGATGAATTAAGAGGGTTTTTCTCTAGCATTAATTAGTGTATAATTATGAATATATTAGGATTAAATAAACAGTCATGCTCCAGGGACCTCATATATCAAACTAAGTAGGTAGCAGTGCAGTGGTATTTCCAAGTCATTTTGTGATGCATGTTGAAAGTGATGTATTTTGATTGGCTTGCTGGCTTGTGTATGGGTGGCATGGTGTTTGAGTGCTGTTAGGTGCTGTTGCCTCATAACAAGAAATAGTTTGGTGTCTCAGTTCTGTGTGGAGGTTGTGTGTTCTTCCTTTTTGTGTTTAGTTTCCTCTGGATGCTCTGGTTTCCTCCCACAGCCCAAACACCTACAGCTGAAGGCCGATTTTTAAGACTTTTTAAATTCCCATAGGTGTGAAACCGTTCATGTGTTTCTTTGTTTGCTCTGTAATAATCGGGTCATCTGTCCAGGGTTTTTCCTGCTTTTGATTCAGTGCATGCTATGAATACAGATAGTAATGAGTCAGTATTGAAAATAGCTGAACGCAGACTTATAGGTAACACGTTTTATTTCGGACAGAGCCTTCCCCCTGGTCTCAGTCTGAGAGTCTCTGTCATATATTAGGTCAGTACAAGCATCCGTGTAAGCTCTCATCACAGCTTACAGGCTACTTTTATAGGACAGAGGGAGTTCCACAAATGGATCGGGAGGTAATTTGGTAGCCAGTTCTTTCTACATCAGGGCTGGGACCGTCTCAGCTGAGATCAGTCGAGGTAGCCTCTGTAGAGAGGCAAGGCGCTGACTCTGCATTTGTCAGTATCAAAAGCCGACTTGTCTTTTTTTTCTTTACAGGGAAACATAACTCAGTCAGTAATAAAGGTAGGCCTGTCAATCTAGATTTGAGCTAGCTGAGCACTTTCCCTTTCACTGTGTTGTGAGTGATCTGACGGGCTGGACAGAGGGGTAGGTGTGCTTTCAGCCTCAGGAACAAAGAGCTCTGCTGCACTGTGTTCGCACACAGAGAAAGCACTACAAAGATTTGCATGCATGCATTTCTGCTGTGTGTTAGGTGCATCTCTGCAGATTATTCTAACTCCTGTTGCTTGTTTTGTTTCCCTGTGTATTTAAACTTGCCTGTCAGTTTGTGTTAGTCCCTTGTTACGTCTTCAAAAAACGTCAAACAAATCCAAGTAGCCATGCACAGACAATAAAAATCCTGGATTTGTTTTTCCCTATGCCCAGTGAGAGCGTTGCCAAGCAGTTGTTGTCTGGTTCAGTAAGGGACCATGGGATTTGGTATCAGGCACCTTCCTACTTGTGAACAGTCACCTCCGAGTAATTTCCGCGGGGTGTAAACCTTGTGATGATGCAAGGAGTTGGCCATTAAGTGACAACAAGCAGAAATCTATTGCATAATACAGCAGTCATCATCCTAACGCAGATCATCTGCGTTGTCTTTCTTACAGCCAGTTTTGTCTCTCCTCATTGACTCGCTAAAGAATGCGATAAGGAGAGCAAAAGCCAAAATTAACACAACTTATTTGAGGAATTTGCCTCCTGGACAAGGAAATTTAAAACCACTTTTTTCTGTCCCATAGCTAATGCATGGCAAATGATCTCCATGTATTTGAAGCAATATAGTGTTTTACAAGGAAGTGATAATTTAATACCAGAGAGGTTTTTTCCCCTCTGGTCATGGGAGATGCATTCAGATGACACAGACAATGAAAACACTTTTGACTGCGGTAGGAACATTTTATATAAAATTAATTGTCAAATACTGATCCTCGCCAAGCAAATTAGCATGATGTAAAAATGCATGAGGCAATTACTCTTAAAAAAAAAAGCTTGGTAAAAATATATAATTTCACTCGTCAGGAGTTCAGATGCTTGCTATGAAGCTTAGGCTGCTTACAGATTTTTGAACTGGACAATATCACAATGAGAAAGAGAATAGGAATCGCTTACTTGCAGAACAGAGCTTGTCAAATATACCCGAATATTCTTTTCATTGTGTTAATTGTAAGAAGGAATACAAATTCATTGAATTAATCTCCTTTATGTCAAAGTCTTTCAAAATGTGTTTTTTTCAGTTCAAGTTACTGTGATTAATGACGGCAGAGATAATGGTTCAGCATAAATGAATAAAAGGTAAACAGCGCATGTCAACACAGGTCAGCTTTAAGCATTGGAGAAACACACTCCATTTGGTGACAAATGCCTGGGCGTCTTATCTTTCAGGAGGCTATGTCCCTGCACTTATCATTTGCAAATGGCAATCTTGAGGAGCAAGGGAAGGACACAGGTGTGGCCGAGGACACATGGAGGATGAACCTTGCAGAGGGGAGGAGTTAGGTGTTATTTTCTGCAGTCGGTGCAAAGGCTTTGAGAAGGCACTATATCTCTGTCAAACTCTGCCCTTTTGTTTCAATTACCCAATTTCTATGATTCAGGTCTATGTGAGAGCGCTTAGGGGTTGAAGTTGGGCTATTTCCATCCTGAAATTGTATGCACCGCAGTCACTATCTGTGCTTTTCTACCTAGGTAGCATAAAATTGACCTATCACCTGTGAAGTGGGATGAGATTACCCTGTGTCCCAAGGGTAACCTGCACCATATTTCACAGAAGGCCACAGTATCTGACATAGTATCAGCTGTTGGGAGATTGCTCTGCGTGTCTGCTGTTGTGTTTCTGCTGCTGCTAACCATCCTGTGCCACCAACCATCATTAGATCCAAAGGGCATCCAATGAGAAGTCAGGATGAGCTTGTTGAGATGAGACCCAAGTCTTTCCCTGGAGGGTCCAATCAAGTATTATTTTCCCCTGGTCATCTCTTTCTCTCTTACAATCTCATGTAGGAAACATCCAATGCTGACCTTGAAGCCTAGCTGCTACTGTATTCTCACACTGTGAAACTTTTCACCTTGGAGCATGTGGACAGTGAAGGTTGAGGTTGACGTGTGGAAGTCAGTTACAGTAGAAGATGCTAATGCTGCCAGACACACTTTGTTGCAGTTACTTTCCCCTAAATCTCTTGGTCATTAGTTGGCTGACCAAACCACTAATCATATAGACTTTTTGGTGTGTGCTCGTGTTGTGAACATGTTTTCTCGTTTGTTTTTAGTATACATGATGTGCTGTCTGGCTACTCACTTTGTACAGTGAAAATGTTGGTGTGTGAGGAGATGTTCCAGGTCCTTCCTGTTCTCTAAGTGATCAATACTCTTCTCCAAATGGGTAATTGGCCATCAGTCACTGTCAGAGGAAGTGCTTAGAAACCCAGAGGTGTCTTGGTGCAGCTCATAACAGGAGAGTGTCCAGTCCGCTGGGTCCTCTCCTGGCCTTTACTTCAGGCCAGGTGGTGGCTGGGGAAGGCAGATCTGAATGCAATATGGGAAGCCATAGATTAATAGTTCCTTAGTAAGGCCACCAGGGAGCGGTGTGAAAGCCACTTCCACTTCATCATACTGCGGACTGGATTGTAAGTCTGCACAGCACTCAGTGAAAAAAGAACTTTGAAACGGTGTGAAGGTCATTTGATAGGAAGTAGCAGTTGGCAGATTTTATCTCTGCCAATGTCTAAATTCTGTTTTTTATTGTTGTTTTTCATTAAAATAATTGTATTTGTTTGTGTCAGGCAAGTAAACTGTATATGTTTATTGTAATAACAGAAATGATCTCATTTTATTTTTTAGCAACTTGTAGTCTGAAGTTATAAGATAAGGAGACTTTTGTCTCCTCCTTCAACCTTGAAGAGAAAACCCATCTCCAACCATATGTATGGCTCATTGTTATGCTTAGCCCTATTTACCATGGCATATAAAATACATAATTAGAAAACACCTAAGGCTACCCAGACAGTCCTACTGGCGCTTGATTGGCAAGGGTTTCTCAGGGAGGTCTGGTTCAGCCTGAGCCAGAATTTGTCATCTTGAAGTGATTTTGTTGACAAGACAGGAGGCACAGTGACCTTTCCTAATTATATGTATGTGTCCAGGCCCTGACGCCTTAGGCAAGCAATTCAACTGAGTCAACAGAGCGCTGACTCTCAGAGCACATTTGAACCCAGACAGCATGTTGTGCGATGTAAGGTTAGAATATGCTGGGTTTAGCAGCAAGCTTGTTAATAATTCAGAATTGACACAATATTACCAATGTCATTTATGTCACTCTTTGCTCCGCCTCTTTGCTTATAGATATGTAAAGAAACAAACAGATCTTGTCAGATCAGGTGCCTTTGTTGTTTTCCTCCATTTTCTATTTGTACCTGAAATCATCTTTCAAAATTCATTCTAATGTTACACTATGCTCGTTGATTCCCAGAAAACATGAACCATTTATTGTCTAACCTAAATGTGTAGCAGCAAGAGAACAGTCTCTCTGATCTATGTAGGTCCTTCTGCTATTGTTTTTCACAAACACACCATTTCGTGATGAAATGAGGTCTAAACATTACAGATTCAAAGTCAAGCAGCACATTTTCTTCAGCTAGGCCGTCAGGAACGTTAGACTCACGAAAAACACATTCAAGTCCCTACTCTAACAGAATTAATCATGACAACACAGCTACCATTGAGGCTGGACACTCCCTTTTTACAGCCTGCCATGCACTTGATTATGGCTTCCTTGGATTTAAATGTCCACTGACAATTCATTCATGTTGAATCAAAGGGTGTTTTTACACCTGCAGTTTCTTGTATCCTGTGCTCGATTTTCAAAAGATGAGTACAGAACAGCTCGGTTCTGGCATTGTTTTTCTTAATTAGCCACTGATTTAGAGTCCATGTAGCGTTAATACTGAAGGTTGAGTGATACTAGAGAAACAGACACTTGGGTAATTAACCAGTTATAGCAGGAACAACACCAATTTCAGGTTTAAAATGTCATAGAAGATTGAGCCTGGTTTATAGTTAGATCTGTTTATAAAAATTATTCCAATAAGTGACTAATGTATTTCTAAAATATTTACAAACACATAATTTCAAAATGTCACTACATTTACAAGTTATATATTAGTGATTACAGTTGCTTTTTCTATTTCAAAAATTTGAGCATTCCCATGTGTGTAGTTATTCCTAAGGTAACTCTATGCAATTAAAAACTTAACCAGTTTGATTTTCTGCTCAATTAAGTCATCTAAAGCAGGTTTTCCCATTTGTTACTGTTCATTTAAAAATGTAGACCGTACATGACTTGTAAACATGTAGAGTTCTCTTCTTTTTTCTAGTGGGCTGTATTTGCCTTGTAAGCACTATTGACGGTGTCCTTAGAAGCCCATATTTGACTTGCTCAGTTAAAAGTTGGCAGCCAACAAGATTCAATATGTACCATTTGCTCAGAGAGGACATATCACCATAGTCCATTTTAAAAACTGACATTGGTTAATGATCAGGTCTACAAGAGTAACTTGTAAATCAACTGTTGAAATATGTTTTTTAATGAAGTGCTATATTGTAATTTTTGCTAGTATGCTGGTAGTTTTGTAGCAGCTACTTATTTATATATATATATTGTTTGTTTGTTTTTTAAACCATTGTACAGATTTGTTAATTGAAGGTCCTTTGGTTAAGAGAGGTTTTTGTCACTAAATTTAAATATAAATATTGTATTTCTTTTTTTTTTTTCATATAAATCCAACTTGCAAGTCTGCAGCTGTATACATGCAGATCTTTTGGTGACAGGATAATCGTTGCTCATTATTAAGTCCATAAGGTATATAAAATGTTTTCTTAGTTTGTTAAAACAAAGAAAAAATTGTGTTATCAGAATAACTAAAACTGCAAGTGTATAAAGTTACGTCTTGGAATCAATACTTTTTGTTCTGAAATGCTGGGGGCTGCTGTGTCCAGTGACGCTGCTAAGAGCAGCAGATCGGGTACTTAACATTGTAACATCACCATTTCAACAATCTAGCTGCAAACTCTGTCTAAAATGTTTGCAGCGTTCAGTCCTTTCTGTTCTGCTGATTTTCCAGACATGTCTAAACTCTCTTCGAGACTCACTTGTCAACTCTCACATGGTTTTGCCTGTTCTGTTGAGCTGTCGTGTTTAACCTGCGAATGGGGAAAAGTGTTCTTTAAAGGGTGTATTCAAACTAAATATGGTACAAACAACCATATTAGGTTGATGGGTAAATGATGACACACTGTTGAAAAATCTGTGTTCCAAGTGTGGAGTTCTAGTTCTTAGCCATGTTGAAATCTCAATGGGCTTTTGATGGGGCTTTCAGAAGTTCTGGTGTCACGTTAGTTCAGTAGCTGCAGTGCGTCATCAGTCATAAGAATCCTGACCAAAAAAACTGTTTAAAGGTCTAAATCTATAATTTTGTGCTACATACATACAGACTTTTGACATATTTTATTTAACAAAAATCTTAGAACAGCTTCTATTGTCTATACAATATGTTGTAGCGCACAACAGGTCTTGGGTTCAGTCCACTGGGTGTAGTAAACTGATGAATATAAACTGACATCAGCATTCATTTTGGTGTGGGTGGATAGAAGATATATTGCAGTTCTTAGTGTTTAAGTCTCTGTCAAAAAGACAGTATGAGCTCATTGTAGTACTGCACGTACTGTTTTGTAGATCCACTCCGGTCTACACTGCTATTTTAGCGTAATTGGGCACTGAATAATGTGTTTTTGCTGTTTTATAGACTTTAATGTACTTTTACAAATTGATTGTAGTGTTGTTGGTTCTTGCTGGCACTGTTCAACTCGTTCAGTAAAAACAACAAAGCTCAGTTCAATTTGTTCATTTAATTAATTTGCCTAACATGTAGATGCGGCGGGCAGACATCTGGTGACCAGACATAAAGAATATAAGGAGTTATTTGTTTGATGTTGCTGTCATTTAATGAATGTGAGGTGGTCCAATTTCAAGTAGTGATTGAATGTACACTGGCCTCAGACCCAGTATGATACTGTATCTGAACAGCTTCTGTAATGATCAGAACATCCCATCACTCATAAACTGAAGACACTATAGAGGATTATTCATCTCAATTATTCCAAATTTGACAGTCTAATTGGAGCTGAAAAGTGAATTGAGACATACCAGGTGTGAAGCACAGTGAAAAACTATTCATTACATTTAGGGTACAAATTTGGAGACTCATCTTATCATTTGCATCTGGACCAGACATTTACAGATGTCCTGTCCTGGTCCTGTGCGTGGGGGGTGGGGGAAATGTGGGGTTGCGGGACCAATAGAGTTTTCAGTGAGGTTGGATGGAGCAAACTGTGTCTAGTAATTTTCCTCTACAGCTGTTGTGATTATGTCAGAATATGAAATCTGTGCTCTTCGTGTTACAGTAGTGGCATGTCAAGCATCAGCAGGAAGTATTTGTTTGCTATCCACATGTAGCTATGTGTGACTGACAGTTTGCATTTCAGAGTTTCAATTTCAGAAGTCCTCTCTTGTGTGTCTGGTTGTACTAAAATCAATCAGGTTTATTTTGTGTAGTCAGAAGGTCAGAAACCAGAAGCCAATAATATATAAATCCTAAATTTGTGTGGGTAATTTCAGCCTTTAGAGTTAAAGTAACCTTGTTCTCCTCTCTTACTTAATCTATTTTCTTCACTACTGGCATTAATGTATTTTATTTATTGTTCTTTTAATCTTACCATTGGGCCATTGGTGTGTCGTGTTCCTCCAGTCCAGCCCTTAGGGCAGCAGAGGGCTCCACTGGGCCAAATTGATGTAGTGTAGCATGGGGAGGGAGGACTGGCTCCCCTTAATCTCTACCAGACATGACAACTTTATAAAGGCACATTAATCCACAATGAACAGGCGCTCTCTGGAGAGTTTGGGGGCGTTTTTAAGAGCGGGAAGCAATGTCGACTTACACTGGGTAACTACCTCCTGAGGGGGGTCGTTCTTCTTCTCTCTTTATTAGTTTGTAATGGGCAAACAGAAATAAATGAATAAATAACAAATCACAAGAAAATAGGTAAAAAGTTAATTGAGTAAGAGGAACAAAGTGAAAAGTGATTCTTTTTTTCTTTTTTGTGTGTTATGTTGTTGCCCAGTATAGTTGCCCTGTTCTGCGCCTTGCTTAATTTACCATAAAAGTCTCACTTGCAAATCATTGCAGCTGTGTACAGAGGCACATAAATATTAACACCTGCCCTTACCTGTAATTATGACACATTTCTGTATATCTCGCCTGACTGTTCACAAATTGCGCTCCATGCTACTTTACATTAACATATTTAAGTTTGGTGTGTTTTTGGTGTCCTTTAATGCCATAAGTGACTTTTAATGATCAATTAACTTAACAGAAAGAATCTCCTTACTGGACTCTTCTTCTTTAGGCGGTCCCAGGTACTTCTGTCTCTTCACAAAATCCCAAAATAAGGTCAAAAGTAAATAAAGTACTGTATGTATGTCTCTACCTAACATACACGCATTGTACACTACTAAATGTCTGAAGTCTGAACTTGTGCGTCAGACCTTTGACTAATAAAAAACACATTACTGTGCGTTAGACTCAGTTTGTGGCTGAGTAACCTTTTCTGTTGTTGCTGCTGTTCCACAGTTCGAATCTCAAGTGTTCCTATGAATCATTTCATTTTCTATCTTTCACAAGTTCCTAGAGCCAGACTTCAGACCATGTCCCTGAATCACTCTCAGAATGTGTGATGGAAGTGCCATTGTGAGAGTTGTGATTGGACAGTCCATACTACGCTACTTGAAATATTGTTGGCCTGCAACATACATTGCATTGCTTTTTGCTGCCATTTTCATAACTGTGGCTGATGGTTGCTGAAAATCTTTTAACTTTCTTCCTTAGATGTATTGTTATTTTCTGCAAAAATATTACACTGAAACCCTAAGCGTTTACACACAACAACAGAGTAATAATTTTAAGAAGATGAATTGCAAAATAAAAAAAGTCTTTTACCTTTATGCACTGTGACACAGAAGTCTTCAAGTATCTTACCAGATTTGTAAGAGAGGATTTGTCCAACTCGTGTTCAAAGAAGCAAGATTAAATTGTGAAACAAACCAGTTCTATGGATTTAAAAAAAGACATTTTCTTACTTGGATAACATTTCTAAGCACTCACAACTGTGCTTTTCTGTTGCCTTGGCAGCCTTCATCTTTTCTTTTCACAGGCTTGTCTTGCCTTTCAGTTTCCATTATATTAATCAACAGCATACCTTAGCTCTCCTCATTTATTAGGGGAAGCTGAGAATGTGACAGTAGATCATGTGGAAATATGATTTTTGTCCCTGTCAAATTACAACTCAGACATCAAATGGTCAGTAAAACGCATTTTTAGCATTGAGACAAGTAGCATAATTTGACTGAGATTTGTGTGTTTTTTTTCTGTCTAACATAAACTCCAGCATTATCTGTGCCCATTCCCTGTAACAGGCTGCCATTTTGTGTTAGGCCAGCACTGATGCATAGAGTCTCCACAGCCTGGTGGAAATTGCCAGAGCCTAAAGCAAACAGTATGGCCCAGGGTCCCAAAAGTATGATGCAGCCAAGTAAACCCATTAACTGCTTATGGAGTGGTTTGTGGTATTGTCTCCATGTGATGCTATACACAAAGGAACCACAAGCTGATTTAATGTTTGTTTGGATATGCTGAGCAACCACATGAGGAGGCAGGACAATACCTTACTCATTCAACAGTATAACTAATGATAGGAAATAAGGTGTTCCCTTCATTTAAGATTTGTGATAGAAGTAGTTGGAAAAGATTGCAAATTCTGCACTTGCACTTAATTTATAATGTGAAAATCCCAGCATAAGCATTTCACTTGTAAGATTTTGACAAGTCTGCAGCATTTCAATTTGGGGCACTCAGGCATGATACTTTCTGACTCTGAATTCTTCTATCCCCTCTCAACATATGATGCCCAACTGTACAAATAATTTGAATCGCCAGAAGGTGTTTGATTTATGCTGACTCTGAGTTATCAGCTCCAAACAGGCCATGTAGCTTCTCTCTTATCATCCTACCCAGCTGCTTGCAGAATTTCTGCATGTTTTTGAGCTCAGCCCTAAATGTGATGACAATAGTCATGAACAGAACACAAAGACAAAACTGCCACTTGCAGCAAAATAAGAGCCTCCCCCTCTTTCCTAATTTTTGTGTCAGATTCTCCGGCAGTATGTTTGACACAAGGGGCTGGCAGCTTTATGCCCTGGCCCAACTCTGTGGTGGGTGCCGTCCACCCTGACCCTGTCATACAATTAGCTTTCTGCTTTTCAGATGGCTAGAACAAAGGTGAACTCAGGGAGTCGAGGCTGTATTCAGTCAGTTTGGTGGGGTGTGTGTAAAACACTGATGACTCTAGGGCACTTTCTTGACCAGAGGAGTTGTTGGCTGTCACTTAACATCACTGTCTCCCTCCCCACTAATGGCATCTCCAGATTGTGCTATAAGGAACAAAGGCTGGTTGTATGAGATACTGAGGAAAAAATAGAGTGACCCCATTAGGGCTGCAGGCTGTAGTTTGTGACAGTGGCTGCAGACCTATAGCAGTGTCATGACAGATATGAACCAAAGAGCAATTATAGGGTGATGTGCTTGAAGCTAAGCTGGCGGTTCCTTTTGACAAAACGGAGAAAAGGTGTCAAATGAATAGCACGAAAAACACATGCTTGTACACACAGACCCAGAAAAACAACAAAATTAAATGCTATGATGTATAATTTCAAATTTTTTTGTGGCCGTGGGAATAAATAAATTAAAATGAGTGATCTGAATATTTCCCTCTAATCGCTTCTGTATTAATTTTTATTATGTCTGCCAATAATCAATTTGAAATGACACTTTTTGTATTGCTGTCTGTTGTAAAATATGAGCTAAACAGCAGGAGTGTATTGGCTTGATCCTCATTCAGTCTTGGTTGCTGTCACTGAGTCAAATGAAATGTGTTTAACAGATAGTGTATTTTTATGATTTGTGAACTAAACACTTTAAGATGGCGATGAAGCATACCCGCATTAAGTACATTTTTAAACTACAGTTGCTAATTATGAACCCATAAACTAAATTGTAATCAAAAACAATTTTTCTCTTTTTTTTGCTACCAATCCTAATATACTGAATTGTCATTGGCTCTTCGATCCAGAGCTAAATGGATTAAAAGACAAGCTCATTTGCTATTTCCCCTCAGCGTTTATTATCATTATTTTAAGCAGCACATATAGCCCCGCTCTAACAGAAAAAACATGACTGACAGTAGTTCTTTGTTTTTGCTGTTGGTCTCAGCAGGTAGTATTCACACTTGATGTTCTACTAGCTTTGGCTGAAGTATCTCTGTTTCTATCCAAGACTGACTTGTAAAACAAATTGTGTTCCATTTTGTGCAATGCAATTTCTCAGTTTGTGGTAATGCTATTTTTCCACTTTATTAAGTCAAGTCTTGGAGAATACTGTGTGCAAAGTAGGATTGTTGAATGTGTCATGTTTCTGCAAAGCATTGCAGTAGCACAAAGCTTGGCATCAGCGTTGTCATACTAGATCTTTGTCTCCATGACAGTTAAGTCAAAACATGAACTAGGAAATGCAAGCCCTCCCAGTGTCAAGAAATTGTGCTGTTGTTGCTGCAACTGCTAATGATTCTGAGAGAATTAAATGTATTTAAGGCAGTTATTTAATGATAGCATAAAAAGCACTGCAAATATTTAGGCTTTGGACGTTTTTTTTCTTCAAAGGTAGAGCGGTATTAGCCCTTGTCTGTGTTTCCTTGGCCACAGCATGTGTGGCGGCCACGTGTCCCTACAGAAGCTGCAGAGTCCCACAGGTTTAGCTGTAATACCCTGGTTAATTCCCCTGCGTGTCGGGTTATTGCCGTCAAAGCTCCAGTGTCAGTTTATCCTCAATTCTGGTTTATTCTTACATTTTTTTCATGTTAATGTTCTGTACTATGCTCAGAGCACAAACCATAAACGTACATGAATGGAGAGTTACAAAGACAGCAAACTTGTACTATACTCAGAGTGGCTGGCATGTGTAATTTTGTTTTTGCCTTTACCTGTATATGCAGGCATAGACAGTAGTCATTTTGTCATTGTATTTTTACTGTCCATTTTATTTGCCTTTTCTTTTTAAGTAAAGATGCAAAATTGACTCCAGGACAAAAGTTACAAATACCCTCTGTATTTGTCATTTGTTCATTATGTTTACAAAAAACGGAAGTGTTCACACAGTTCTCACCCACAGCAATTATGCAGCAGTAGAAACTGAGGATTCTGAGTTAAACATTTCCCCCGTTGGCAGGAGCTGTTATTGAGTTTGAAGGTTTTAAAGTAGCAACTTATGATCAATTAACCATTTTATTTATCAGTTCCATTCGATGAAAACTGAAATTTCATTTGAACCAAAGTAGATCACATGGAAGAAATTTAGGATGGCCGAAGTGTTTCTTTAATAACATAACTTATTTACAGTTTCATATTACTACACATGGTACAGTAGTGTCATCTGTTTTTATACATATGGTGCACTGTCACCGTCATCACTGAGATGACTTCAATAAATAGACCCTTAACCTCCGAGATGTTGGGTTGATCTGTTTCCTCTTAGACCCTTTTACATTACCAGAGAATTGAGATCCCACACAGAGATTGTGGCTGTACTATCTCCTTATCTTTAATTTAGAAATTCAGTAGGACCTCACATGTGTAAAATGGTTATCCACAGTGCCTGTCTGTCTTGTCACTTCATGCATGTTAGGTCTGAAAATCCCTCCTTTGGGCCAACATAACTGGCTGTTACAGTACTTTTAAATGGTTTTCTTTGTCTTTCTTTTCCCTAATGACTACTGATAGGGGCGATGATGTCAAACATAATTTTCCTCTTGGCCTCTGAGACCAGACATTGTACAGCTAACTAACCAAGAGAACAGTATCAAGGATTTTGAAATTAATTCAGTGCTCTGAAAGAAGCGCTGCTGTTTTGAAGTGAACTTTTATTTTATTTTATTTTATTTTTGCTTTTTCCTAAGAGAGCTGAATATTTGTATTGCAGCAAAGGGGTGAAGAGACAGGGGCAACCAGGAGCAGCTCCCCTGTAGCTGCGTCTTGATCAAGGACACTTCTGCAGGGGTGTTGGTAGATCAAAGCAGAGATAGTCTCTCTATCCGTGAGGCCTCCCCTGCCTCCAGAATTTTGTACTATAGGTGGATTAAGAGGGAAGGTGCTCCTCATTCAGTGACAGCGAACATTAGCTTGAACAAACCAAACTGCTGTTAGTTTACAGCAAAAACACATTTTACAGCATATTTGACTTCTGCTGGAATCCCCTCTAAATGTATTAGTAACATTAGTAACATGTATTGCTAATAAATTTTTTTTTCATAACCTGTGTCAGTTATGAGCTACATTGTCAACTTGAGTTTACTCACTGACTGGAATAATTCATTAGGTTTTGAAAATCTTGATATTTTTATTTTTGCAGGAGGCTGTCTGTCGCTTAAGTTAATAAAAGGTCTGCCTGTCATGATGGAGCACTAAAGATGATGTCTCAAGGGCTTTCATCTTTACTCTTTACATTTTCCTTTTAAACAATTGAAAGACAGAGAAAACACTCCAATTTATCTGAAAGGAAGTGACTGCAATCGATAAGATTTTCATTACTGTTATGTTTTCATACCACAGCAGAGGCAGGGTGTGGAGCTCTGATGAATGATACATTAAGGTTCCCATCCCCTCTCCCACGTATGTCAATCCTTGGCTCCGAAGCCCTGTCACTGCAATGATGCGGGAGCGCTTGGATGAGTTTGTGGACCAGGACTCGTTTCTCCCTAATGCCACGTCCCTAGTCGACAGCTGCCTGTTTTGTCATTGTACATTTCAGGCAGTGTCGTGGCTTTACGGGGGAAAATACCATAAGGCATGATCTTTCTGAGAGCAGAGTTTATTGAATTATCCCTCACTCTAGTCCCACTTCGAAAGGTGGAGTTAAGCAGCTTACCTGTGGCCCCGGAAAATGCATGAATGCAGTGTTCATAGTCCAGCAAGGAATGAATTACCCACCCCCCACATTAATTTTCATTATGTACTTGTAAATGACAAGCTACAGTATGGCCAAAACATTCATATTCAAATATGTTCAGTATTTATTTTAATATTTGAATCACACTTCCAGTCATCACATATCAACCACAGCCCCAGTTGTGTTCTTCTTCGACAGCTAACTACTTCATTATCACATTAACATTATCATGTACTGTCACAACAGACAGTGTTGAAATGAGAAATTAGAGAGGACACTGTGGTAACACCACAGAGGAAATGCTGATCAGCACCCATGACAGCAGAAGGTGTAGGTGTAAACCGCGACAGTCAGTCTCTAAATCCAATAAACCTCCCTGTGATACAGCTGTGACAGGTCAGCCAGATAATGCTACACAAAGGGCAAAACAAATGGGGCTTACTCAGACAGGGTGCCTATTGCTCATTGGCAATCACAGAACAAATGACCACAGGCCTAGAGGTACAACCAATTCACCCTCTTGGCATATAGTCATTTACATTAACATTATTTATCACATGTAATGTGGAAGCTTAATATTTTGTTTAGCGTTTGTTTTGTGTGTTATGCGCAAACATCATGAGGGGAAATTGTGCATCTCGGTATATGGTCCCCTATACTGGCTTTGTTGCCGTCAATGCCAGCAAGCAGCAGATGCAGTAAAAAATAAATTGTTCATCTTAGAGAGTTTGCTGTTTGTTGTTCTCCTGCTCTTTGCTGCTGTGCTTGTGTGCAGCACTTGTATTTTATGTTTTTCCAGCTTTGAACTTGTACTTTTCTGACTTGTACACATAAAAACTGAAGTGGGGTAATTAGGTTGTAATTTTACAGAAAACAGTAGGCAGACGTGATTGTCCACTGCGGTGCTTATAAAATGTTTGTTAGTGTTGCCGCAAAAACATAGCAGGTGATTTAGTGTCCGCTAACATTCCTTACCAAAACAAATGGGTTATTAAACTATAATGACAGTTGAGAGGTGATGTGAGGAATTGAAGAAGCTTTGAATTCAAATTGGCTCCAAATTTATAAAAACCAGAAGGTCTGTTCATAAAAACATATCCAGCATTGTTTTTTTTAATTGAGTTCTTTGACCTGCAGTTTCCATCAGAATTACACAATCATCAGAGACAAATGAAATGTAAAGGATTCTTTCTTCTGACAACCAGTATGGAGTATGGGGCAAAAAAAAAAAAAAAAGAGAGAGACAATCTTTGACTATTTTGACTACACCTGCTGTATTCTGTCACCAGACAAATAGACATATGATAACACATCAAATGACAATTGCAAAGTAACATAAAAGAGAGTTTTGAAGCCTGGAGATTGACTTAATGTTCAGTCGCCTTGCTGTTTAGAACTAGAAAATCTAAAGTACAGTGGTGATACATCCACTACCAAGTGTGATTACCTTAGAGACCTGCCAAATAGGCAAACAGCCCAGAATAATAATGGGTTTCCCAGCAAACCATGTGCTTGTGTGTGATTAAATTATTTCCTACCACTTGCAGGAACACATGGTGTAATTGGGGTATGTATTGTTGTGCTCTTAGCTGTACTTTCTCACCTGTATTGTGTTAGCTAGAGCCATTAGTCATTTGTCAACTTGTCTTACTGTCTTAGGGTTCTAAAAAATGCATGTACATGTATTTTGCTTTAATAATACTAAAGTAGAGTTATAGTACTACTACAACAGAGGTTTCTTTTCCCTGGTTCTCAATGACCCTGACCTCTTTGTTTTTCAACTATCCCTGCCCTTCCCAGAGGTGTTTCCCTTAATCAGGTGTGCTTAGTCAATCTAAAGGGAAAGATACAGTATTAATTTACTTTGTCTTCCCTCACTCCACCCTCATCTGAGATGGTATCTCCTAGCTTCTGATAGACTGAACAAGCAGCGTGGAGGTCCAGCGTGGAGATGACCAAAGCTAGGAAACCCTGATCTACACAACTGTCTTGCCATGTCTAGTGAAACAACAGAAAGCAGTTTCTCAAAGGCGCAGTCTTGCCTCATCCACTCGTCAATATTTTCCAATGTCAATAACTAGCTGTTGCCCTCAGTGACGGTTCCATAAAAGAAGAACTGTGCTGAGAAAGCGTTGTGAGCCACTATTGTCTTCTGATATCCTGCTCTAATGGGTTGCAGTTCATAAGTGATAGACAGTTCTTTTGCAGCAATCTTTCACTTCTCCCTTCATCTAAAGACAGGTGAAGCGGTAAGTTGATGGAAACACTTTTTCCTATTACTGTCTTCCATTGAAGTTTCTGTGCCTCTGCTCATTGCTGGTATGACATGAACCCAACTTCAATCTGAGTCATTTAGTTTACAGGCTTTCACAGTTTTTGTCCTTTTTTTGACACCATGTGTCAAATACCTTGAATTCCAAAGTTTTATAAATCTTTTTTTTTTTTTCTTCCCTCTAACCACCAATAACAGTGCAACTGAATGAGTTTCCTGATTCCTACCACTACAAACACACGTACAATGTGCATGATAAATCCTGAAAGCAACAATTGCCTGCTGTGGAAGAGATTACACCAAAGTACAGTATGTTAACATTTAATCTATGATGATTTACGACTTGTGTTTATTGTTTCTAAGTCTGGTTTTCTTATCATAGTTTTTCTGGGGCAGAAATTTGCCTGTTGTTTTTTTCTGATAAGCCTAACTTTTGCATTTTCTTTTCAGTGCCCTCATCAGTTTTTTTTTTCTTTTACATTTGCCCTATTTTCATGACTCATGTGGTCTTCACTGAAGGTAAATGGCAATAAGAGGCATAAACACATGTACAAGGATCCAGAGCATAACTCATTTTCAGGGGTTTGCATGGTTTACTTTGTTTTTCCACCCCGATCTTATCACAGACTCTGACTGTTTTCTCTTTGACCTTATTTGAATTCTGAGATAAGCATCCCTCCGGCAAAATTGGACCAAATTAGTCTTTTATCTGGTGTGTTTTAAGGGAATGCTTTTGTCACCATGTCTGTGTACTGAATGCAAGCTTATACAATGTCGATGTGCTCAGCTGCTGGCTCGTCTGATTTGCCCAAATTCGTTTTAATGGTTGTCAATGCCTATTCAGGTCACACAAGTGAACTGACCTCAGTCTGAATGCTTTTAATTCTTCATCAGATGTCACAGAGAAACCAACAAATCTGGTTTGGTTGAAAGAAATTCCAACACATTACAGTGTGTAAACAAACAGCATTTGTGTGTGAAAGCTTGTTATACTCCAGATTGCATTATCTCATTATCTCTATCTGTAAGGAATTTGTTTTTTCTTTGGCTGCATAAAATATTTAAAAGCCTGAAATGTATTGAGATTATGAGCTGAAGCTAAGTAGGAAAGGCTTACAGTACACGTAATTTGAATTCTCTTAGATGCAGAAACGGGGAATATCATAGCAATTATGCACATATTTTGACATTGCCATGTCTTATTATCAGAGCTATGATCAGTTTATATTACATTAAATTTGTTCATGAGTTGCATTTCCTTTAATGTAGTACTTGTTAATCTTTTCATATAAAATATCTTTTGGGTGTTTCAGAAAATTATGACAATTAATATGTCAACCCAAGTGTCAATTTCAAAAGTGTCATTTCACTAAAATTTTAAAATTCAGACTTTACAACAGGCAATTCACACTTCTTTACTAGAGCTGAAATTGGCTAATTAATAAAACAAGAAAATTACTATTGTAATGATTAATTCATATAATTCAATTTGGCTTCATTTTTCAAGCCGAGATTTTTCTGGTTTAGCATTTGCCAGTGTTCACTGTTCTTCTTTCTTATTTGATAATACATTTAAATTATTTAGATGTTTATTTAGCAATTTAGCAATGTCACCTTGGGTTCTAGAAAATTTAAAACACCCCTTTTTACTGACTAAAAGATTAATTATTGACTTAGAAAAAATAATGTAAAAATAATGGATAATAAAAATTAGTTGCACCCTCTAGTTACCACCAACTACTAGCTACAATATTGCAGTGTCTTTAACATCCTGTAAAAGTCAATTTTTTTTGTTTGGTCTGTTTTTTTTTTTGTTTTTTTTTACACAGACATGGAAAGGTTTGACTCCAATATGACATAATTTCACTGGAAACAGTCCAGCAACGTTGATGTGAGACAAGCGTGAGGCGATCCACCACCTTGTGCCAAGCACTTTCAGAGTTATCTGGTGCTGAGCCATGGAATGAGCAGATAAACCAATTCTAAAGGGGAAATGATTCTGTCCGTAATCAGATTTATTTACGCAGCCCACTGAGGAAGATTGATGTCTTATCTGTGGCTGTGGATTTCAATTCTCTATGCTACGATGCGGATAAACAATCAGTCTGCTGTCTCCAGAGATTTTTTTAATTGTGTGTGTGCGTGCGTGTGTGTGTGCACGTGCGTGCCTATTAGCACATTTTGTCTATCGGCACGTTTTTGACAACTAAGACAGTGATGTTTCAGAATAAAGTCACAGTCTCTTCCTCTCCCCGGCTTCTTCCATGACTACTTTTCATGGCTGTTAAATGCCAGACATATGCTTTTACATCTTTGTGACTAGCAATTGAAAAGTAGAGCTCAAGCAGAGATCAAACCATTGCTGGGAGACATGTTTTCTCCTTTCTTGTGAGTGTTAAAGGGAGTGAGCCTCCATTTTGACTCAGGATTCACCTGAATGTCGAAAATCCATGTTGTTCTTAAAGTTTGCAGAATACTACTGCTACTACTCACCACCTTGAGTTTTTGCTCTCTGTTTAGAGAAACCAAATTAAATTCCATCTGTAGCCCATACAGTGACTAAGTGATAAGCTAATATAGTTTGTCAGCGAACAACAGTGGAACACGCTGTATATATATCACTAAGGGATGCAGAACTCATTACTTGTATGTAAGGCTATAATTCATGTGACACATTATGTTAATGACTTGTGCACCGTATATACAAACTATTTTAGTATTTTTACTATCATCTAGTTATGTGGAATATACATACTGAATTTCAGTGTTGTCTCCATGGTACCCACTACAATGGCTCCAGTGTGTTGCATTGGGATTTACTATGTTGTACTGGGAATAAGGAGGGGAAGCTGCCCACATCTTAAAATAGGCCAGTCAGAGAATATGTGAAAGCAGAGAATTCATCTGCACACACTGTTGCTCAGAAGCTAACAAATTGCACATTTATCTCTCACATAAAGCAAAAATGTTGATAGACAGCTCTCATTTTCACTTTTAGCAAAAGATGTTGTGACTTGTTATTAAGTAGAATACTCATTCCTGAGGAATAAACTACCACAGGGCAGTAAGTTAGATCTGAGAATGATTGCTCCCTCTGCCTCCCTATTTAGACAGCTTGTCTTATTATCTCCTGAAATGGCAAGGTTACAGTACCTACAGGTGTTGAGGAAGGTGAATGTGTTATCTTTTTATCTTTAAACCAGTGAACCTTAACAGAATCACACTGAAGTTTCATCAGACTCGGTGAGGAATAAACATTCTCTTATGTACTGTAAAAGTTTTGCAACTCTCTGAGCTATTCAGATAGGGAAATGAGAGACTGTTGAAACATATTAGGTGTGTTTAATGGACCTGGAGAAATACTGGGAAAAACAACCTTGGTTACCTCTGGCATTAATATAAAATTTATGAGAAGGATTTAGGCCAATCTCCTGCAGAGCCTTGAGAAGAAATTCCTTTGTCAGTCAGTGCACGTTTCGCATAAATCTCTTGCTTTCCCCCTTTTCTTTAGCCACCTTGAAACTCCAAGCATTCATTCTCTCTTACTCTTCTTCTACAGTTGGATTGTCTTAGTATTCTTTTCTGTTGAGTGTTCAGAGGTATTGGGTCAAGTTTTCCATTTAATTTACTGAAAGAGTCATGGGTCAGTCATTGTATGCATTTTTAACAATTGTGTTCTCGTAGATTATCTAGGACCATGAAAATCTTCAGGAGAGAGTAAGGAAAGTGATCTGAATTTGTTACTTTGTTTACTTGCGTTTCCCACTCACATATGTGAGGGAATATATTTGTGTGCGTACGGATGTTGATAACAAAACATCACTTAATTGCATGAGCTGTTATGCTGTCATTTTCTTTGGCACATCTTTCAGATTATAAATAGAGCTGTTAGAATCCAGATTATTCTGACGCTGTGCAGTGGTTATTGTGTACAGTATTTTCAAAATTGCATTTCATGCAAATGTGTTAATTCATGTCCTTAATTGTTAGATTATATTAATGTTGGCATTACTTTCTATCTTTGGTCACTTATTATTAATGACATGTCAAAATTTGGATTTAGTGATTGCGCCTCATTTGCATTCATATGAAGGCTGTAATAAATTGAGCCATTTTCCCTGGTACAATGGTTAAGCTATCTGGCTGCTAATAGGAGGGAGCTTTTTACAGGTGAGGCAACTGTCGTCTGTCTTACTGTGATTCATGAATTTTGTGAATGGACTCTAATGAGAAGCATATTTCAATCAGCTGAAGGATCAGGAGCAGGGCTCTCTCCTTCTCCTGCTTGTGATGGTAATGGAGATTATCCAGCAAATGGTACAGTCCATTTCTTTTACTAAAAGTACTTTTTTAACTATCAAAGAAGAGTGTGACTACCTTTAGAGGCCCCAGTAAATTATAGTTGGAGGCAGGCCTTCACGTGCCCTCTTGCTTCTAATTGCCATATTTCACTTTGTCAGAAATATCTTTAGATATTCTAATTACATATTCCTGTTTATTCCATTTTTACCAGTGATGATCAACAACATACACCATCAATGAAGCACAATTCCTCATTATTCAAATGAGGTCATCTAAAGGCCCACTTCCTTCATACTAGTCTACTAAAGCAACATAGTAAATGGGTATTTTTTTACTTGTTACTGCATTTTGAATATGATATCTTACCAAAAAAAAAAAAAAGATTTGTCCTTTGTCACTTTAAAGATACAGAGGTTTCTGACTAATTTCTGTTTGCTATCTTATTGTGGGTAATTTCATATTTAATCATTGAGTTTTGTTATTAAAACTACATATTTGTGGATTTGCACTAAGCAGTTTAAGGAGAAATGTTTATACTGTAAGACTATTTGAACACACAGAATAGCAAGTATTTGCTTTTGCTTGAATTTATTTATTTAATACATGCAAATAATTAATTGGTATCTGTGTCATTCTCAACAAGCAGCAACACAGTGATTTAAAGAGCTGCTGGAAAAAGCACTGTGCTTTCCTCTTAATGCTTATTTTGACCTCCGAGTGATCTGTAACAATGACCACAGGTTCAATAGGAAGGCTTAGAAGAGCCGGTGAGGCCTGAGTTTGGGAAAAAAGTGTCACAGAATCTGGAGCTAGAGCGGGGTCTGATGGTCTGTTGGGTTTGGGGTCGCTTTTCAGGTTTCGTTTTTCAGTTTCATCTTCAGCAACCTGAACCTCAGTAACATATCTGGGTTCAACAGTGGGTGTCAGAGAAGCAAATAAAACGGGAGATTCTGATGAGCCACTGGATTTTGAATCATTCTTTACTATGGGGTTTTCAGCGATGTCCTCCCTGGCCTGAACGTTATACACAGCTGCAGATTTAGCAGGAGGAGTCGAAGAAACTGGAAAGACAGAGTCTGGTGCTATGGTAGATTTTGGTTCCTTCGCCAGCCTGGGTTTTTCATTGTCAGGCTTTCTGGTCCGAACCTTAGTAGTGGCGGCAGGTTCAGCAGAGGCTGTTGAAGAAGCAGCTGGCGCAACAGCAGAGTTTGTCTCTAGGCTGAGTTTTGGCTCCTTCTGAGTCACAGTCAGGCTGCAGTCATCCTGGACTGGAGTGGTGGCAGGAGGTTCAACGGTGGGTGTCAGCTGAGCAGACACACTGGGGCTCTGGGGCTTAAACATCACATAAATGTGTCTCAATACAATGTCAACAATTTTAGTCAGCAGCACTGGTGCGAAGCCCGCGATTATGTTCACCAGGATATCATGAGGGTACATCTGTCTGATCTCTGTCAGGATGGACAGGACCATGTCATCCCTGATGGAGCGACAGAACTTGCCCTGATGTTCGCCACTTGGGAGACCACTGGAGATGCCGTCCAGAACAGCCTTTGTAACCCCAATAGAGAGTTTGCTGAGCTTCTGTGAAGCCATGTTTAAGAGGGGCTGTGGAGGAAGCAACCAGAAGCCCTGCAGCACTCTGGAAACAACCTCCATCACCACCTCTCGAGGACAGAGCAGTTTGAAGCTGGGAGCTTCCTGCTTCTTCGCTCTCAGGATCTTGGCGTAGTCTTGTGCTACACTGAGAACTTTGGGGTGTCTGTAGGTTACAGTAATTAAAATCAATAATTAAAAATGTTTGTATATCATATATCACAAGTATATCACAGAGATATTAACACCACTGTAGTTTAACTGCTAAAAATGTGCATCACTTGTAACTCACTGAAAATTAGGAGGTATGGATTCTGGGGAGTTGAGGAGCATCTGAGCTTCAAACTCAACATCCCTCATTTTATTGCAGACATTTACTGCCCACACCTGCAATAAATAATTCAATGTGAAATGTAGTTTTGACATGCAGTTTATTGATGGAATAAAACCAGAATAATGTAACAATTGTTTTAAACTTTTGTGAAGCTCAGGGTTTCAAGGATTCAAGGTCTTACCAGCATGAGAAGCGGCTTGGCTTCATCCTCATCAAAATCCTCCAGTTCAAACTCCCAAAGACTTTAAACAGAAACAAAGAAAAGAAAGTTCATCTTTAGTGCTTCTCTTCACTTCATTGCAGACAGGTGGCTTTAGTGGTGAACTGTCTACTTGTGTCTCAGTAACTCACCGTTCTCTCAGTGTATTTTTGCTCTCCTCTAAAATGAGGTTGATCATGTCTTCAGCAGTCACATGAGATGGGATTGAGTTGTCCTGCTGAAGCCTTAGAAGCTGCATCATCAGAGCAATCTAAATAACATAAATGGGATATGTCATCATTAAGTATGACAGGAGAGAGTTTATCCTCATTTTATATCAGTGTGGGCTTGAAAGGTCTTACCTGAGACTTGTAACTGCTAACATGCCAACAGAGCTGCAGAGCCCGATCATATATGGGCGTATCAAATAACACCTTTGAAAGATATAACATAATGTTACTTTGAGATTCAGTCAGCTTTTTGAAATACAGCTGAAAATGTCTCATCCAGCTAACACCAAAATCTCTCTCACATACCCTGATGGGTCTATAGACTCCTGCACTTCCCTCAAGAAACTCCATACTGTAGATGTTTTGCTGCTGTATGTGTCAATACAGGACAAACAAAAGTTATCAGTCGACAAAATTTCACAAGTGTAAGTTCAACGACCTGAGAGTACTCAAACACAGTTGATCCTCCTGGCACAAATGAACAGAGTGAGTTCAGGATGACGAGTGTGGAAGGTCTGAAGCAGAATTCCGATTGCTGAGTCACAACATTCTGGAACTGAACTCCTTATGACCCACTTCCTGTTAGATTACCAAGGAAACACTTTTCGTAAATGTCCATTGTTTAAATGAGGTTACAATAAACATTTGTTTCTGTTTTAAAGCAACATTTAAACACTAAACACCCATACACAAATTAAATGCTATATTTACTTCTGTTTGAGTATGGTTGGTAAGAACTACAGTTCCCAGCTCTTTTACAAATCATCTGTACAAAATGTAACTATAAATTTGTAGTGTTATGTTTATATAATTTGTCTACAATTAGAAAATCTGTATAATGCCAGACTTATACATTGAGTCTCAACTTGGCATACCAGGCATAAAACTGGTGGAAAGGGGCATAAGAATGCTGAGATGCAGTTTTAGTCCTCTTGTTAGCTCAGTAGCCCAGTTCATCATGCAAAAGACAATGTTATTCTAAATGTTACTGAGGCTGGATCTGCTTTACCTCATTGTGCCATTTCCCACATTTCCTGGAATTAGTAATCATTTCCTAAAATCACAACATGTGTTGTGGTTGATCTGGTTTGAGGATACTGTCAGCTTGGGGCTCTGCAGCATCTGTAGTTGATTCATCTCGGAATCACTGAAAAAAATAAGAGATGATCCTGACATGTGAGAAGCAGCGTTTAGCACACAACAAAAAAACTGCAGTCAAAATGACAAATTAAAAGCGGCACTAATCTACGGTAATAAAACATACTATGTAATCCTGTTACAAATACAATGACATAATTAATATTTTAAATAACTATAAAATATTACACTCCTTACATTAGAACATATAAAGTTACATTTGTCACATCCTAAAATTAAATGTTTTATTCTCAAAAAATAGGTTTTCATATCATCCACCTCTGAAGGAAAAATCCACACTAAATTAAACCTCACATATGTTTTTCTTTTGATCTGTGGCAGTTCAATCGATATTTGGTAGCTCTCCCTCAAAGCCAGAACTCAGGAAAGCATGAAGCTTACGATGTTATCAAGCGACAATTTTTGGAGCAATATATCATGTGGACTTTAAAAAAATATTTCTTTGAGCTTTATTACATCCACATGTCTTTAGAAAACACCTTGGGCATTTTTAGCGTCTGCTCAAAGTTTTCCTAGCTGACTCTTAGCAGCACTGCTCCGCATATTGTCTCCTGATTACATCATAAATATTTTAACTAACTCTATTAGTGACATGTGCGTGGGCATGCATGCTAACTACAGTGTAATCCAACATCAAAGCGAAAGCATCAACTTTACTTTAGGTTGAAATGGCTTTTATACAACACTCTACTATGTAACAACCGTCTTCCTGATGTGTGTGTTAATATGCAAGTGTTAACAAGTCTTAATGCTCATCACATAGTGTTTTTTTACTGTGAACTCATAACTGGAGCCGGTCGTAAACCCTTCACAAGCGAAGCTGGCTGTGCGGTATCCAGCCTGATGGCAGATCATTATTGGGCTCATATACTGTAACGTTCTCGTGTCAGCAGTAATCGGATGTAGTATTTGTCTTGGTATTATGTTAATGTTGTTGTCCTTTGCAACAAGAAGAGCTTGTGTTATTTATTCCACTGCAGCCTGTGCATACACAATGACATACTTCATCTGTCATTCAGATAATGGCCATGTGTGGTTGCGTTATGTGTGTAATATGTGTGTGTTTTTAGACAGAGAACAAGAGATGGACACAGAGCACCTGCAGTAAATGCTCTTTCTATACAGTAGATTCCTCTGTTTGTGTGTGTGTGTGTGTGTGTGTGTGTGTGTGTTGAGGCTCCTCTAGGTCAGATTATGTTTGTCTCAAAGATGTGAGTGTATTATCCCACCATCTCTGCTGGGAATGTGGTTCAACCAGCCATCTGAGCGGTGTAAATCTGCTCGGCCTATAAAGGCTTGGCTTATCTGACCTGATTAACGGTCAAACATGGCAGACAATGTTTGAGAGGAGAAGATGCATAGGGAGTGGACATTCCACTGAATCTTCAGCAGGCTTTTCTTGTCCACACCCGGCCTCCACTCTGGCTCTGCAGCTCTATTTGTCTTTTTCTTGTTCATCCCCCATCCAGTCTTCTGCTCCTTCCATGGGGTAGAATAAGCAACAAAAGGTGTGGGATAATGTAAGCAACAAATGGTTTGTGTATATTTGTTTGTGTGTGTGTGTGTGTGTGTTTGTGTGTCCCATGCCTTGGTGTCACCACAGGGGATCCGATGCACATTGGTCCCGTCCATCCCAGTTCGGCTCTGACAGGAGTAATTTAGGGGTTGTAGGTCAAAACTCATGGGCAAGGGGTCATGGAAACACAGCAGGGGGTTAGTAATGATAACCCTGTTCTAAACCCTGATCTAAACCCCAGGCTAGCACCAGCCTGTGCTGTCCATCAGCACCCCTCACCCGCTATGTCCACACACACACACACACACACATATATCTATATACAGTACACATTCATCTTCCCGTCCCTTCCATGCATAAGTGAACAAACTGGTTGTATTTCATAGCACTGTCTAAACACAGGATATAGAATGAGCTGTTTGTGAAGAAAATGGCTGTGCTGTGTTTACGGGTTAGAGACAGGAGACAAGTGATTTTAGACAGGAGGCTTTTAAGGAGAAGGAAAATAATGGAGAAAATGAGCAACGGAGAAGGAAAAGGGAGAGTTGGAACAAGCATATACCCAAACACATACTGTATATATACAGACAGCCTTTACATGTCCCCGGTCGAGCCAAAAATGTCCCTCCATTTTCTTTCACATTCTGTCCTTATTGAAATAATGTACCATGGCTGCTCGGTGATATGTTTTCGGTGGTTAGCCAGGCCGGTGAGTCTCTGTTCTATATAAAGGTAAGGCCATGAGGCAGTAAACAGAGGCAGCCTGTCGTCATGCACTCCTCTTCTCCCTTGATTTCCTGTGTAGTGGGCAGGGTAAGCCTGATCCCTCCTGACAGCTGTCACTCTCCATCTCAGTGTACCATTGTAGAGGCTGACACACAGCGACTTCCCCACCAGAATACTGCCGCAGTGGAGCACACTATCTCATCCACAGAAGATTGCCTCAGTGAAATACATAATGCCCTCTCGCAGCAAACAGCAAAGTTGTTTTCATTCTTGTCACTTAGTTTCGTTGGTTGTGCAGTTAAAACCACGGGAGCGTTCTCTATTTTATAATGTCTGGAAACACAGTGTGACTGATAAGCACTTTATTATTCAAGGATAAAATGGTAACAAAAAACTTTAATTTATTTACAAATTTGTTTAAATATGGATCCTGGCTTGACGTTTGAAAAAGCAATACCTGAGAATATACCTGACAAACTGCGCTTGACACTGTGGGGTGTTTCTGTGGTGCCCACACTTTACAGGATTAAGGTTGGGAGACATGTTGCATATAAATAACATCCATGCTCGTTAGCATGGACTCTTTTTCTGCATTGCTGTTATTTTTTGCTCAGCAACCTACACATTATGCACCGCCAAGGAACACCCACCCACCTAAGGAATCCTTCGTTGGGCAATTGGGACTTAACGCTATCTTCTTTTGCTTTCTAAGTCAAATTCTTCCCTACTTGTTTTGCCTCTGGAGAGTTGAAGGTCGAGTTTGAAATCTCTGCCCCGGCTGCAGCAGAACACAACATCTACCAATGCCCTACATCTGACAGGATGTAAACACACACATGCTCCCACGCAGGTAATAATGGCAGTAATAATGCAAGTGAACTCAGGAACAATGAACACACAAGCACACATAGAAATGAAGGCTCGTACACAATCAAATACATATGAACACTGGTACTCTTATAACTCGATGTGATGCAGCACAACAACAACAATCTGATTATAAAAAAAGTGTTAAATGTCATCTTTTATAGTTAACATAATATTGCCATATTCAAATCACAGCCACTAACAAAAAAAAAAAGACATTGGCGTATACAAGACAAAGACATTTTGTTTGTCAAAATATAGAAATGCAAATAACTCTCACATTACCAACTCGCAATTCAGTCCATTTTTGTTGAGAAATGATAACTGTTAACATCTGGTAATGTCCCTCTTGTGTGTTAAATCACACTGAAATATTTTAATTACAAGCAGTAGATACTATGCAGGGTTTTTTTTTTTGCATCTATTATGTAGTCTTACATTCTTCATTAAGGAACGAAAGGACACATTTGTTATTCACAAAAAGCTTACAAGCTTGAAATGACTAGTATTGTTGGTTAGCACTGCAATCAGAGTTTATGTACTATGTTAGGTATCCTCAGTTAAAACATGCATACACAATTATTGAAATAGGAACCGTGTTGTAACTTTATGTGCTCCTGATTCTAGAGGATACTTTTGTAAAAATGTGTCACCTCATCCATACCCTTAAATTATGCATTATTGATCATGTTTTTTTTGTTATTACATTATCAGGAATAGGAAAAAGGCTTCATGAATTGAATCCCCACAGAAGATCACTTGTGGATTGACTGCAAGTATCTGTCACTGATGTTGCAGATTAGAGTTTTAAGTAGCTAATCAGGAGGCCTTAACAGATTTCATTTTCAAAGTAAAGCCTGCAAACAGGTCAGGTTAGCACCGGTGAGGCAACATGGCCCGGGATAAGGAGATTTAACCCCCCTATGAGAGAATATAGCCCAGTGTTTATTAGAGTGCCAGTGTAATATATGACTTTCTGCTTGCTTTGCAAATCTATCCAGGCTGCCTCTGCTACTTCACCTTTGGATATTTCATTCACAGAGGGTTAGCAGGCACAGCGTTATTGTCGCTGGTTATTGCCTTTCGTTTATTACAGAGGAGTTTGTTTAGAGTGGGGGTGGCGGGTTTGGGGGGAGTGGAGGGTGTGTGGAGGGGAGAGACAAGGACTTTCTTGTAGAGGGAGGGCTCCTCACGTGGCTGTACAAGTGAATGGTAACCATTGGTTACGGCTGAACCCATCGCTGCTAGATGAAGCTG